>CAACVS010000346.1:0-97375 GCA_900660405.1 Pseudo-nitzschia multistriata
GCGTGAAACGCGCAGTACCATAGATCCGGTTTGTGTGACGTACTAGTAGTAGTAGTAGTAGCATGAATAGCTACTAGTAGTAGTACTACTACCAAGGACAAGGAAGATATGAGTAAACAGTTTGACCTTACAAATAACCACAATTGACCTGTCAGTGGTATGCTGGAAAATCTGCTGGACAACCAAATAATGTGCAACCCATCCATTGAACAAGAAGTCAACCACAATGGCTCAATTGAGTCTGTAATGAATGCCTTTGGTGGTGAGTTGGACCTCAACACTGCTGGTGTCAATGTCAGCATAATAACAACACGACCCTGCAGAAAAAGTTTACTACCTGACCCTACAAAGGTCAAGATAAAGCTAATGAAGATTATGCAAGACAACAACATACCACCATGAATTGCCAAAATGGAGCTGTACAAATGGGCCATAGGCAGAGCAAATGTAGTATTCTTGTTTAACTTGGAGCAACAATATATATACTGGTTTGATCAAAACACAGCAAAAAGTTCTAGAAGAGTGTTAGTACAACATGGCCCCAGAACTACATGTTAGTCATTTCAAACCATATCTTATCAAAAACCGACATTCCAGCAACAATGTCACTCACAAACAAATCTATGAAGTATGCAAATCATCCCACAGTACTATTTGGTGGTGGCATCATTATCAATGGACAACAGAAGAGTTTGGAATGTCAGAATGAAATTGCTGCGGCATTTTTCATTGCTGGTGACACAGAGCAGCAAAACAAGCTCTGTGAGCATCATTGCTAAACTTAGGTTAACACAAAAATGATATGCAGGCTTTGTAACTGTCCCTGCCCCCTTAGAATTAACACAAGGTTACCATATTGAAGGCCTCTGCTTCAAAGGTGTGTATTGAGTGTGTCAGTGCCAAATATGTTTTAAAAAGAAAAAAAGGATGTGTCTTGTATTGAGATTTTAGTTTTTGAAAGGGTGGCTGGCAGAGGTTTGAAATGTCAACAATGGTGAGTATGGTGGAACAATGAAATTCAATTTTGTTGTTAGTCAGTGAATGCTAACGTGTTGCTTAAGTGTAGTCATTGTTGTGTATGTGCAATGACAGCTTGTTATTCAAAAGGCTTGTGGGCAATTGCATGTGGTAGAGGAGTCCTGTGAGGAGAGAGCACCACACCTAAAACATCACCATGGTGATGGTGATTTTTATTGGAAGGGTTCATAACCTGTGGGAGTGACTATCTAATAGTGATGTAAATCAAGTGCTAGAAGAAAAGTGAGTTGATGCTCTTATCAAGGATCTACAAACTATGAATTCTAAGATTGATCAAAATGAGGATTGAGTGATGTGTGTGAATGGAATGAGTCAAGTCAATCATGTGGGATTGAATAAGTCCTGAATGTAGAGTGTGTATGAATCATATATATGGTATTGCAGATATGAATCATACTCATAATCTGATATCCTATCTACAAGAAGTAAAAGGAACTGCAGGAAATCCAACACTTGCCCAAAGAGGACAACAACACTGACACTTCTGACAAGATCACTGATGATGTCCCCCTTTTGCTATGGAAGAGTCAATTAGAAATTCAGATTTGGCTGTTTAGTAGTAGTCTCAAAGACTTTTTTCTTCTGCTCTTCTGCTAGAAGCAATATATTTGCTGGTGAGAAAGCTCTTTCTTGACAGGATAGTATTCTTGCTGTGCATGGACGACATTGTCAACAAAGCTTCATTTTATCTCTATTATACCAACCTTTCCCCCCTGCAGGCAAAGAAATACTAACCTCCATTAGACAGCCACGCATCCCAAAGATAAATATTCTACATGCCCAAGAGTGTTCTGTAGATTTTTGCGAAAGGGGAGTTGTTTGGTTTTAAGACTTCTGTTGTTTGAATTCTTTTTAAAATTGGGAGATACAGCTCTCTATGTATTTTGTAGGTATAAAATTCATAATCTATTAACATTGAAATAAATATTTTAGTGTTTGAAACGTGATGCTACCTGAGCTTAGCAGTTATCATGACATCCGCAATAGCTTCTGAGATGAATATATCGTAACGTTTTATTCGTTTGTTTCCAATTCTGAATTGATTGTTGAATGCGACTTTCTTTTGCTTCCTTCTTCGAACAAAGCATTTCGGATCTATTTCCGCTACTTCTGATGGTTCTACCGTACAATGTTCTGTTAAAGCGTTTGGCACCTGGCCCGTCTTCGGACTAGATATAATAGTGCATGTATGCTCTCGGGGTACGAGTTTTCATGCCTTTTTTCATGCTTACCCTTTTGTGCTACGTTCTTTCTTTCGTATCGAATCTTGCACGCGAAAATGGTTGTGAACTACCAACCGCTCAAATAAATCTCCAGTGATGAAGTGCCACAAATTGGAAGTCTCCTCCTGTGAACAACAATAGAAAAGATTCCCACAAATTCTCATAGCAACTGGGGCTGATTCTCGCCTCGACCATTTTCGTAGCCTCTCCTCTGTTGATGGTAGTGTGAGTAACGATGTTGCTTCTCGGAAGGCTTCAGTATTTGGAACGAACACATAAGGTTCTCGTCGATTGAAATCATCGCACCAGCATTGTCGAACTCCCCGCAGTAGTTGGGTGCAGAAAACAATGTGACGAGTCTCCGGCCCGCAAAAAACTCGTATCCATCTTCGACCACTTGATGGGCACGAACGATTAGGTCCAAATCCTGTCGCTCTAAAAAGTTCTCTACTACATCGGAACCAAAAATATAGGATACCCCTCGATCATTTTCGGCCCATCCCTGGCAGGGAAGATGTAGAAATTGATTTGTAGTTTTATATGAGCTGTAATGTCAAATCAGCCAAACAAAATATGACGCGCATTTTCAATACACACCAGAATTCTACCACTGTTCCACAAAACTACGGGTGAATTATCACGAACAAAAAGCTATCATCTTTCGAAATACACAACTCTGCACTTACTTGTATGTTAGGGGACGGATCGCTCCACAGCAAGTCGCACAAGATCCCCATGTCGGGAACGTCGCACGGTCGCTGAAGATCGGCGATTTGCTGGAGGTCCTGCAAGTCCGGACTAAGTCCACCGTGCATGCACAATATTTTTTCGTCCACTAGGGCTGCCACCGGCAAGCAGTTGAACACGTCGCTGAAAATTTTCCACAACTTGATGCTGTAACGTCGCTTGCATTCGTCGTAAAAACCATAGATCCGATTGATTCCCGCAGACTCGTGGTTTCCTCGTAACAAAAAGAAATTTTCGGGGTATTGTATTTTATAAGCAAGCATGAGGGATATGGTTTCGATCGACTGCTTTCCCCTGTCGACATAATCTCCGCAGAACAGGTAGTTGGAAACAGGAGGAAAGCCTCCGTACTCAAAGAGCCGCAGCAAATCGCTATATTGTCCATGGACATCTCCGCAGATTTTGATGGGGGCTTCCAATTCCAGGAGCATAGACTGGCTCAGAAAGATTGGACGAGCCCGCAAACAAAGGAGCTTTATTTCTCTTTCCGTCAATCGTCCCATTGTTCCTGGTGGCGAACCCCGCAAGCCTAGCAACCGTTGCGTTATACTGATTATGGGCTCCATTCCATGGTTGATTAAAGGAGGAGTCGCATCGACAGCATGCAGTCGGGATTCCTGCCGAGAAACCGTCGATCCGTTTGCTGCCGGATCATCAAGGCTTGACGCCACCGAATTCGTGGCACTATTGATTGAGTCGCTGTTTAAGTTTGAGGCAGTGGTTCCATCTGTAGTTCCGGAAGGAGAAAGTCCAAAATAAGAAGGGTTCAAGTGGGGGCCATCCATATCCATGGATGTTGAGATGGTTAGCGGACTCACACCTCTTTCGCTACTGTTGGGTGCAAAAATATCTTGATTTTGTTGCTGCATTTTATTGCGGGTACCCGCATCTTTGGCACCCATCGTTAGCTTCGTGCGAACAATCGAACGATCACAGATCAGGACCTGGTGTCGATGAATTTGATTTGATTGGCTTCCTTGGTTTCTTGAACGTAATCGTATGTTTTTGTCTTGACGGCTATTTGTTTCAATATTTGATTTACAATATCATTTTGAGATTCAGCCTTCGTTTGGGTTGGTTGTGCTTTAGATCCATGGTATCCTTATGGTGCGTATGTCTCTAGGCTTGATACAGGATTTCGTATACTTGGAACCTGTTCTCTGTTGTTATTTTTCGTTGTTTCCGTTGATGGGCGATGATTCTTTTTGCCAAATGTTCGCAAGAAGATGATACGGTAACAAAACAACAACATCAGCAGAATTAGTAATCTTACTTTGTACTAATCCTGCTCGTACTTGGTCGACTCTGCTTTTTGATACGAAAAGAACAGAACAAAAATCAGTGATGTGTTACGGATTCAAAGTTCGAACTGAGGAATGTTTTCACCTCCGTACTTTTGCATCGGTTTACTGTAGGTACTTGGTACGCGTTGACGCAAATGCAAGTTTGCCGTCATCTTACTGCTGGTACACAGTACTTCCTCCGTCCATGAATGAATGTCCAGTTTGCACCTCTTGAGTTGAAATAAGCTCAATATATGGCTGTTTTCAATGTTTCTTTTTTTGTTTACCAGGTCTATTATAATTGTATGCAAGTATATAGATTGTATTAATAAAAAGGGTCTGACAGACTTGTGCTATTTACTAAAAGAAGGCTTTTTTGGCATATCACCGCCCAATGTGATTTTAACAGCAGCAGTTCTTCTTGTTGGGTTCTAACGGTCACTTTGATACGCCACTACTTGCACATGATAGCTAAGAGTGACACATTTTCAAGGCTGTAATTCTCTTCAGTATGGAGACCTTCTTTGTATCAGTCATTGTTCTTGTTCAAAAGAGGTGCACCATACCATTGTCAAAATTGTGTTTGCTGTGTAGTAGTAGTACTACTACTAGTAGTAGTAAATACTAGTAGGCTGTGGTATTTTCATGTGTCAAAAATTAATTTTCATTCACACATATGCACATTCCTATTTTGTAATACTGTTTTAACGTATTCTACACAGTCATATTTTACTGGGGTTTAAATGATAATATTGAAGAGTGTTAACTAAATAAGGGGACTATCATACCTGGACAGCAGAAAAGGTCACATTGGAAGGTCGTCACCATAGTACTAGATGGACGGAGGAAGTACTACTTAGATTTTCAAGTGTTGAATGCAAGAAAAAATTAATTTGTGAAGTACAAGTAATACAAGTACAAGTATTTTTTTTAATTTTGCAAATCTCAGCATCTGAACATCAGAGATTTCTTGTGCTACCAACTTAAAATGTCGTAGCAGTAGTACCAGCAAGAACAATAATGGAGTAACAAGCCTTCTAGTAAAAAGCTTATTTTTTCTTATCAATATGAAAATATTGTCAGTTGGGTTCCACCGGTCATTTTTGATATGTTGCTAGTACTTGCACATGATACTAGTAGCCTAGAGTGACACATATTTGAGGCTGTAATTCTCTTCAGTATGGAGAACTTTCTTGCATTGGTCATTCTTGTTCAAAAGAGGAGGTGCACCATACCATTGTCATTCTATTGTTTCCCATGTTACTAATAGACTGTTTAATTTCATGTGCAAAAAAATTACTCACATGCATTCTCATTTTTATCTACAGCACTGTTTCTACGTGTTGTTGTACACACCAGTCATACACAGCAGTCCTCATTCATAGAATTCAACAGCCTGAAACTGCAAAATCTATTAACAAGTAAATACTGCACTGCCCATTATTTTGGAAAAAACAAAGTAGGGCAAACTGTACCATTATTTAGGAACAGAAGTAGTACTAGTAGTAGTACTACTACTAGTACAAGAAGGAGTGGTGGTAGCCATCATCCTTGTTCTCCTCCTCCTAGTACTCCTAGTACTAGTACTAGTACTAGTACTAGTAGTATTCTCTTCCTCATCCTCCTTGTTGTCATCATAAACTAATACTAGTACTTCTATTAGTACTAGTAGTAGTAGTAGTGCTACTAGTTGCACTAGTATTGGTAACAACAAGAAAGGAGGAGACAATCTCATAGAAGTACTATTGAATTGAATTATTGGAAGTACGAGTTGTGCTACATGGGCCAACAAATGAGCATAATAAGAACAAGAATATAAACAGAAGAAGAACCACCACAGGGCTGACACAATCACACAGAACCACCGAATGGTTCGACCCGTACGACATAAAAAGAGAGAATGAAAACTCGTCTGGCTGGCGCAAAAATTGAAGGAGCCGTTGCATGTTTTACGTACGTACCTGTACGGGTACAGGTACGTACCTTATCGAACAACTCGTACTGGTACGGTAGGCCAGAACAACGATTGATTTTGTTTTCGATGATGTTACGAAGAAAATCTCGTTTTTTGACCGGGATAACGTAAGTGAACCAAGACGAGAAGATCTACATGTAATTTGTTGATGATCACACACACCGAAACGAAGAACTCATGACAATGGCACTGCAACGGCAGGATACAACAACAATCTCATATTAGATTCTGAGAATCATACCAGACGAGAAACGATCGACTTGCTCTTTCTGCGTCGCAGCCATCATCTCCGCAGTGAACGGACGCATTTCTATGAGCTCCTTGTCATCACCTTCGAACTCTTCTTCTCGTCGTCGTCGAAAGAATTCTTCAAGTAGCAAAAAAAATAAAACATCAGCGGGTCGACGCAATATGGCGGTAGTCGAACCATCCTCTCCGTCGACTGCCTTCTCGTGGAGACAAGAGAAAACCTTACCGACACCCAAAAAGTCGCACGGGATACCCCCTGCTAAATTCCACCTCAAACAACACCAAGAAGGTCATGCCATCGACTCTCACGGCAACGGAGACGAGCCATCTTCATTACGTGATATGAAAGAAACATCTGTTCCGGAATGGAAGGAAAGAACAGAGCGAAATCTGCTCATCCAGGAACAAAAATCTTTCACGAAAGAACTCGAAGACAGGCGCAAAGGCTTTCGTAGAATTACGCAGCTGAAAACATGGCCCCTCCAAGATATGGCGTAAGTTGCCAAACAGTGTTGTGCGATGTCATGGCATACGGTGTGAAGCGGTATGGTGTGACGCATAAACGAAAAATCACTATTCTTTGTCGAGTATTCCAGCACCATTGTCAATAACCCTCCTGACCGAATCGATTCACTGTTTTCCATCTATTTTGCACTCAGTATGGATCATTTGGACCATCTTTTGGGCATAAACGCTAGCTATCAATTTCACGGTGGAGACTATCTTTCAGCAGAATCCTCGAGCTCGGTTTCTTCCGTAGAGTCATCAAAGCCCCGCCTCAAAACAACTACAATGATCAAGACTCTAACTACATCCACATCCGACAATCCAACCGCAGACGACTCTAACAAAAAGACCCAAAGCCAGGAGATCCGTGGAGGCTATCATGATTTCGGCGAACAATCTGCAAGCGTTGCTGTAGAAGAATCGATCGACAACCAAAAGCAACAACGATCGCCTCTATGGAGCTTGGAACCACGCATATTTGCAACAGAGAAAGGCGCCGGGAAACGAAAATACTTAGTTGGGCAATTCGGTCGGATAGCAGACTGGTACTGGCGCAAAACCGAACCCACCTCGCGGCATCTATACGAGGTTATTCGGGAGGGCACACCCTGTCGCTTATACTTTGATTTGGAATTCAGCCGAGCTCACAATCCATCGGTTCCCACAACACAGCTCCTCCACGAACTCGAAGACGAGCTAGCAACGGAACTACAAATGCATTACGGAACTTTTTTACCTCGACTCAAATCATCGCAAATCGTCAATCTTGATTCTTCCAATGAAAAGAAATTTTCAAGGCACTGGATTGTTCACTTATTTCAGGAGCCGGAAGGGAAGGAAGGTAAACACAGCACGACTTACAAACAAGAAGAAGAGTTTCTTTTTAAAGATGCCCCAACGGTAGGTCGTTTCATCAAACGAATGGTGGGGCGGTTGGCGGATGATATTGGAGTGGAGGGAGGAGATTTTTCGAAGAAACGACCTGCTTTGTACAAATATCTTTTTGTCAACATGAAGGACGAGGGCAAAAGGACTTGCTTCATTGATCTGGGTGTCTACACACGAAATCGACTTTTTCGATGTTTTGGAAGTAGCAAGAAAGGAAAGACTTCTGCTCTTCAAGCAGTGCTTAGTGAGAGAGTAGAACCAAATGTAGAGTATGTAGCAAAAGACGTTGAAGGCAGCAACAAGCTAACCGATACTGCTACCGAGCGCCACTATTTTCCACTAAGTATTCCACCCAAAAAGGAAGTCTCAGCTTCGCAATCATCAAGGATTCAGTCGTTTGATGATTTTATAGTTGCCAATGATTGGGAGCCCCACGCCCAAGCACTCGCTGACAGCCTTGTGGTACCCTTAAAGCAAGGACCACAACTATTGGCATCGACAATCGGAGAGGACAATAGCAACAATCTCATAAAAATTCTCGATGTTGAAGAAGGTTCATATGGATCAACTTCAGTTTCTGGTTTCCTGGATAGTTCAAAAGCAACTTCCCAGCGTAGATATCCTTCTGCTATACCGATGGCACGTCAGGGGAGTCCGCTCCCGTCTTTGGATCAATATGTTGTTGATAACTTGAGCAATCGAGGAGGTGTGCAGGGTTCCATACGTGCTTGGTCCATTGAATACGGACCTCGCGAGACACCTGTTTCATTCACCTACCACATACAAAAGAATCGGTTCTGTGAAATCATAGGGCGACCTCACAAATCCAATGGTATATTCTGGACTATTGACGTGAGCTCTTGGACATGTATCCAAGGTTGTTTCGATCGCGAATGTTACGGTCGTGGATGCCCAATACCGATATCCAACGATGGCAAACAAAGCGGGAAAGGAGGGAGACTAGACAAAATAAAGGAAGAATTCGAATCGTGGCAGGAAGAAGAATTCGAAAAAGCTCTGATGGCTCTGAATCTTGACCATGCCATCGCTTCACAAAACGATACCGAACAATCTGGTACGCCTACGCATCAAAGTGGAAATGATGCCAAAAAAGACGAGGAAGAACTATACGACTCGGATTCACTTTCCGATGACGCTTTGCTGCAGGCTGCGTTAAATAATCCAGAATTGTTTCCTTAGAAATTAGCTTTTTAGCACATAAAATTATATAATGGGATGGCTTGATGCAAGGATATCTAGAAGCTGGCAACAATTCTGCGTATCAGACTATCAGCACTTTCAACAAGGCTGGCTGGTCGCTTGTCGAATTTGCTGAAGACCTTGCGCATTATTTCCCTTCGGCACCGGACCTTGTTGAGCCAAAACCCTTCGATGTCGTAGCGCCGACTAGCAGGGTCGGAGAACAAGACCTCGTATCCCCTTTGGCGATAAAATTCGAGTCCCTTTGTGTTGTAATCTTCCACCTCGAGGACGATTTCATTCATGTTCCACCCCTTGCGAACGTGTTCTTCGCAGGCCTCCAGCAACTTGGAGCCGATCCCGTACTTGCGCGCGGCTTTCAGCACCGCCAGGTTGGTCAGGATGGGCCGCATGGGTCGCTCGTTGAAGGAAAACCCCTCCAGCACTGAGGCCACATCGGAAGACGACTCCGACGACGACTCGGTCGCTTGGCCCAGGCCGTAGGGCCGCTGCGTGATCTCGACAAAGCCCAGGAGGTCCCCCCGGACGTAGCACTCCGAGTCATCGCGGCCGCCCGCGGGGTTTCGGCTCGTCCCGGCCTGTTCTTGCGCCGGGAGTGAGCGCAGGCCGTCCATGTTGTAGGCCCCTTCCAGCTCGTCCTCCATCAGCAGGGGCTGCGAGAGAACGTCGGTCACCCCCGTGGTGCGCTTCACCTCGTAGGCTAGGAACATCTCGTTCGTGTCTTCGTACCGATCCCGTCTTCGTTCCAGGTCCGCTGCCTGTAGGTTTTTTAGGTAGTTGATCTGCCATTCCTTCAAGAAACTGTGGTGCCGGAACAAGAAAGAAAGGAAATAGTGAGCCACGGCGGGCTTTGCGGCAGCAGAGCACGGCATAGGCAGGCCCAACGCACATCCGAACTTCGTTCCACCCTCTATCACAACTTACTTAACCCTGCCCTGTCCGCTCGGATCCAAGAGTTCCTGTCGAATGTTTCGTCGGTTTGGAAAACAAAAAAGGTTAGGAGACGACAATGCAACACGGCCGGAACCCGTGAATCGAATCGAATCGAATAAAGTTGTGACGATATCGATGATTCACAATCCGTGCTCCGACACGGAATCATTGGTTTGCAACCGCATGTCAACGCAACAGACGCCAGCACATCCCGACTGCCCAACGCAACGGACCTTGAAAAAGACATCGATGCACAGATCGCTGATCGCCTTGTAGATCGCGTCGCCCGAGGGTTTTTTGGTGGAGATCGATTCGATGAGAAAGGGCGGGGCCGCGACCCCACCCTCGGCCTTTTTCGGGCCACGGCTTTCGGTTTCCAGGAAAAAGGGAATGGAGGCACCCAGGGGCCGAAGCCGTGTTCTCTGCGCGGTGAAGGCGTGTCGTGGTGGTCCCTCCCCGAAGTGTCCCTGCACCGCCCGCAGCCGCTGCCACCGGCCGTGGACTGCCACCGAAAAGGCGTTTGCAAAACGGGGCGTGGGACCGGAGTGGCGCGGGCCCAAAAGGTGGGGCGAGGCGAGCAGAAGCAGCAGCGCCACCGCCAGGAAGGTGGTTCCATGGCAGCAGAACCGGGGGTTCCGTTTCCTCCCGGGCCCCTTCCTAGATTCGGGGGCCATGGCGTCGGGCGTCGACACCGTGTTGCAGCCGGAAGGACGGATAGTTCGTCGGACCGGGAAACGGTCGGTCAAGGATCGCGGGAAGCACGGCACGGCACGACCTGCGGCACGGCAATTCCGTTCCTTCCCACCGTCCCCTGCCTTCGACGCTCGTGGTTGTCTTTTGCGTTTCCGTTGTTGGCTTCGGCGACCCAGCCCAATCCAACTGTGGCTCTTGTTGCTCTAGGTTGTTTGTGCGTCGAGACAAAGCCGGTGCCTCGAAAACGATATTGCAACGCAACGTCGATGGTGCGATTGCCTATCGGGACAGGTACTCGTATGCAGTGGCAACAAGCTTCGAAATCGATTGAGAAAAAGAAGCTGAAGAAAACAAAGAAACGAAAACAACGAAAACAGAATTAACACAGAAAACGAAAGCCGTCCTCACTCACTGAAAACCCTGCCAAGCCTACCCCTAGCGCGTAGGGACAGTACAGAATGGTACGGACGTCCTACTCACCGAGACGAGTGCCAAACACAAATAAATACCGTGTACGAGAACATGCTGCACATGGGCAAGTGTACCGTACGTACCGTTCAAAATCAGCCTTGCTCCGTTGCTTCAACAGCTCGCTCGTCTCTATCGGGTACGATGCCAGGTCTTGTACGGGCCGGCAACGAAAGGTACGTACTTTACCGTATGAAGCGGAACTCGCAACGCAGTTGTTCAAAATGACACGCGACCTGCGCGTGAGTCATGCTAGTCGGCTTGTTGAACGACGAATGAATCACTCCGTTTTTTTATCGTACCGTGCGGTTCGTGGTTCGTACGGTACGTACGGTACTACTTCTATCATTTTCATGATGTTACCTACAAATTGCGATAAGGTACGTTTATATGTAAAGTACGTACGTACGTTCTATGAAAGTGATACTTCGTACTTCTACATTACAAATTACAGGGACCAGTAGTTTTAGTACGAAGCAACCATGGAAGCTTCGAAAAAAGATTTTCTATCCGCACCCGAAGCTCTCTCTGTCTCCCTCATCTCACGAACGCCCCGCTCTCCTAAATTCCATCCACCCCTCACTCCATACGTACGGTACTCTTCTCAACACAGCAAAGCAAGCAAGGCACCGCGAGAACCATGCCACCCACCCTTTCGATCGCGGACGCCGTTGCCGCCGCTTCCGAAGGGCTCGATTCCCGGGCCACCGCGGTGGCCCTGGCAGCCATCGCCCTGTCCTTCCTGGGGGGCCCCACCCTGGTCCACCTCCTCCGGTGGATGGCCGCGTGGTTCCGCCTCGGGGTGTTCCTGATCGGGGGGGGCACCACCGTGGGCACCGTCTCGGACCTCTATGTCCACCCCGTCAAGAGCATGCGGGCGACCCGGCTGGAGGAATCGGCCCTCGACCGGAAGGGGCTCGAAAACGACCGCAGGTTCATGGTGGTCTACGAGCGCCCCCTTCCGGCCCACAAAACCGAGTGGGGAAAGACCGACACGACCCACCGGTTCCTGACCCAGAGGCAGTGTCCCTCCCTGGCCACCATCTCTACGGCGATCGACACCGTTCGGACCGACGACGGAAAAGCCGAACGGGTCCTGGTGCTGGAGCAGGCCACTGTTGCGCCGTCGTCTTCCGCACCAAAGGTTTCGGTCCGCGTTCCCCTGGCCCGCTTGGACGGGAAGCCGGAAACCACCTACCTGGCGGGCATCTGGGACGACGTCGTCGCCGTCGAGGACCTGGGAGAAAGGGCCGCCGCCTTTCTGCAGGCGATCGCCGACGCCGACGAAGAGCTCGCGGCGTCCTTCGAGGGCGGGGGCCGCAGGCCGGTGGTCCGCCTGGTGCGGGAGTCGCTTTCGCCGCTTTCTTCTCTCGGCCTGCTCAAGGGCGGGCCGGAAACCCGGGCCTACGTCCCGGCCTACGCCAAGGCGTGGCACGGCGGGGCCCTCGGCAAGCCCACGCTCACGGACGGCTTTCCGGTCCTGATCGCCTCGGAGGCCTCGCTGGACGTCGTCAACCAGAGGCTGGTACACAAGGGAGGGCACAAGCCGATATCCATGAGCCAGTTCCGGCCCAACATCGTGATAAAGAGGGGCTCCATAGAGCCCTTTGAGGAAGACCGCTGGAAGGTCGTGGCGATCGGCAACGTCGTCTTTGCCATCGTCAAGGCGTGCCCGCGGTGCAAGCAGTCCTGCACGGACCAGACCACCGGAACGGTGAGCAAGGCGATGGAGCCCCTCGAGACGATGAAGGCCTTCCGGCGGGCCTTTGGGAGCGCCCCGAAAAACGGGTCCGTCTTTTTCGGCCAGAACGCGATCCCGATCGGGAGGCTCGAGGGAAAGACCATCAAGGTGGGAGACCCCGTGCGGGTGCTGGAGCGGGGGGATCCCGTGTACATCGACTGAACGGAAGCGAGCCGCCGGCGAGCGAAAACCCCACCGGAACGGAGCAACGCGGGCCCACTCGCCGCAGCGGAGCAACGGCTCGCAACACGCGCGGGGCTGTGCGAATGTCCCCGCGGAAACCACCGGGGTCGCTGTCTACGGACCGCCGAAGCGGTGGATTATTCATAA
This sequence comes from Pseudo-nitzschia multistriata, assembly GCA_900660405.1. Taxonomy (NCBI): domain Eukaryota; phylum Bacillariophyta; class Bacillariophyceae; order Bacillariales; family Bacillariaceae; genus Pseudo-nitzschia; species Pseudo-nitzschia multistriata. The sequence goes on from CAACVS010000346.1 coordinate 13,297, forward strand.
AAAGAGATAGAATCTGGTTTGTGCTCAATACCGTGTGTGCATCCGCATATCGTACTGTTTATATTTACTTCAGTTTCATCGTTTTCTGAAACTCGTTGGAGGTGGGACTTTTCATCAGTTCCCTCAAGGCAACGGTCGCGTACGCAGACGAAGGCAGCGTAAAGCCCACAATCATCGCAATCAGGGTCGGGTCTTCCTCGGTTTGTTTGGGATCGATTCGGATTTCTTCACCGTTCATTTTCATAAGGTCGGTCTGCAGCAACGGTTGCAGGGGGTGGTTGTACTCTCTGACGGAGTAGTCGAAATCTTTCGGGTGGATGACGGCGTTTCGATAGTCGCCGTTCACACTGATTTCTCGGTCCTGCAGGTTTTTGAACATGTCGAGGGTCAGTCCCAAATCGGTTACCAGCTCTTTCAGCACAGTTCCCAGTTCGTTTGTGGGGAATACCGTTTTGGATCCTACAACCGGAACCAAAACGTCCTCGATGGTGTACTTCTTGTTCTCTATATCGCTCTCTGTCACGATGTGGACCCTGGACTTTGTGTCCTCGTCGGAATTCGGAACGAGGTCTCCGGCCACGACGTTTTCTCTTGCCATCTTTGCTATCCTATGCGAGGTGGCTTTGTTGAAGATTAGGCTCTGAACGGCATGAATGAACATCATTTTCAGGTTTTTGGGGATGCGAGAGAAAGCCTTCTTGTAGTCGAACGGATTTTTGGCGAGGGACTGCATGATTGCGATTTCGGCTGTCATGAATCGATTCATGCTGTCGTCGAACAAACACAAATCAGGACCAAAAGAGGGTTAGAACGTTGCTGTCTGCGGTGCGTCCTTGTTGACAATCAACACGACGGGGATGGCGACGGCGATAATTCTCGTCGACGGCATTCGGCCTCCCAAACTACATTCACTCTTACCGTTTCAGTACTCGCTTGGCGGTGCTACTCTCGTTTTCCTTCGTCTCCCCGTACGTAAAGCGACTCTGCCAGTCTTTTCGGGCTTGAGTGATATCTGGTCGGTCTTCGGAGTTCGGTTCCATCAAAATATCTACCGCTTTTTTGAAATCTCCCTGTAAAGCTGCAATACCTACTAGATGAGTGTTGTTGAACTTTCCAAACCGTTGGGTTCCGTAGTAGTTGATAAACCCTTTCTCTTTCACGGCTTGCGCTGCCTCTTCCAAAACTTTCTTTCTTTTCGATTCGTCGTTGGCATTGTCTCCCAGCAACTTTACATTTCGCAAAACAATATCGAATCGGTTCCCCTTCAAAGACCCTAATCGAAGCTCCCGAGACACGAATTGAAAGTTGCCAATGTGCACAATGCTGTAACCCTTCTGCCTCGTATTCCCGCCCCCGCCTCTTTGTTGGTGGTGGGACTTCATGATTTGCTCGGGAAGCGTTTTGAAAAGGGTGCAGAACTGACTCGTGATGCCACGTTTGTCTTTCATGCCGGCAAAGCCAATCCGAGCCGTGCTTCCGCGTCGCATCACATCCTTGGTGGCGGTTGTGGTGTCACAATTTTCCTTGTACATGACAAACCGTAAAAACTCGGGACGGTCCGAGGGCCAGTTTGACCTTGCTTTCTTTTTCAGCGCACGGTCGCTCATTTTTCGCTTCTTGTGCGTACCAAATGCCTTGTAGTTGGGCATTTCTGTTTCGAACCTCGCGTGCCATATTCGGATTTTGCCGTCGAGGGTGTCGGCGCGGGCGCATTTCAGCGAATTCCTTACCCAATTGTGGACGGCTTTTCGCTGCTCTTTTTCGAGAGAAGGCAATGTCACGAATTTCTCCAAGGCATCGCTTGCTTGCTTGCTCTCATTGTCTTCCGACCCGTTGGCATTGTCGCTCTTCGCTTGGCTGTTTTCGCCTCTGGTCTTCTCGTGTGATTTCAGCAAAACCATTACTTTCTTTGAAACATCTACATCCTTGATCATCTCTACCAACTCAGATTCCAAATTTTCGAATGGCAACGATTCCGATTCTCCTTCGCCTGTAGCTTTCCCCCCCTCTGGGGTTGCTTCCATCTTCTCGTCGACTGCGACGACTGGCTTTCTTTCTGCCTCTTCAGTTTTCGGTGGTTCTTTTGTCGCAACCTCTTCCTTCTTCTCTGTATCCTTCGATGCCTCACTTTTAGGTACATCCAACGAAGTTAGTCTTGCCACGTTTCCATCCAGGTCTATTTCGTGAACCAAAAAGTCCGAATATCTTGCTTTCACTACTGCCGTAAAACCCGAGAAAGAGGAAGACGAAAGATATTCTGAAATGCCCAGACTTTTTTCGATTTCGTCGTAGGTTCCGAGGGCTTCTATATCTTTTGTATTGATTGACGTGATTGTATCATTCTTACCGTCCTTTGGTTCTTCCTTGGCATCGGTACTGGAGGACGGAGGATCGGTATCTTTGCCATCATTGTCGTCGAGCGAGGACGACGGTTTCGCGTCCTTCATATCGGCGTCTGTCATTTTGATTCGTAAGTCTAAGAGAAAAGTGGGCGGTTGATCGCTGTCGGGCTAGTCGGGCTGATGCTTTCGAATACTCTCTTTCGATCTCAAAGAAGGTCCATGGAGCTGTTCGGTATGAACTGACGCTCCGCTATCGAAAAATGTGATGTTTTTATCCGAAGGCAGGGTAGATTTGGATCTTGAAAACTTCTGAGAGCGCACGCTTCGGTTTCGGAAATCACTGGTCGGTGGTAGGCAAGACAATACGTACACGTACTGACTTAGCTTTTTCATCTTCACGATGATGCCATCTAGTACAAGACTACTACTATTGTGAGGTAATAACACGTAGTAAATCACGAGTGAAATAGTGAGTGACAGCAATTAGCGCATTCACCACTGAATTCACTCTTTATTGTAAACACGTAGTCATATGACACTAAAGAGCACCATACATACATTTTGCAGGTGATGATGTTAGTAGTAGCTGGTGGTGCTGGTGCATCGTCTGTATCATAGTACAAGAGAACTTGCCTACTACTAGTAGTAGTACTAGTACTACTACGTCACAGTACAAGAATCAATCACTACTACTAGTAGTATAGTAGCCCAAACCTCCACTGAAACTGAATTCACTAACATGGCAGATGCTGGTAAGGCTGCACTTCACCTTAAATGGATACAACAACTAGAGGAGCTAAAACTTCTTCCACCAACACAATCTACCCCCATACTAATTGCAGACAACCATGGAGCTGTACTAGTAAAATGCCAAACACACACCAACCTGCTCATCGAACAAGACATGTTCTTCTTGAAATGAAACACTTTGTTATCCTACAATGGAATTATGATGAACACATTCACTTCTGTATCAAAACAAATTCTGATGAGGACTACAGTGACTAACTGAGCAAACCAACAACTGGTAGAACTAGACCAGCAAATTGCCGTCTACTAAATCGTCAATATCGGTGATGATCCAATTTTCCCGCTCATTATCAAAATTCCCTGTGCTTGGATCCCTCTTCGTAATGACAGTTCTCTCCATTCGAACAAGATGGGGTGTCTTTTGGGTTTCTGTTGCACCAGATAAAGACGAATCCTCGTCAACTTCCTTTCCCTGCAAAATCTGTCCTGTTGCCAGATCCTTGACGTAAAAGAGTTCCTCGCACCAAACCAAACACTGAGCAATGATGGTGCTCTCCATGTATCCATTGGTTTCCAAGTGTTCCTGTCGCAACTGACTCAGGTAGGTTGCCCGACCACTCGAAGTTGTGTTCAGCATCTTGCGATACAGATTAAACAGCGAGGCGTCGCTCTTTGCGTTCCTTCTCGACAGATAAGGGATGGCATATAGGCCAATAAATTTGGTATCATAGGGGTTCATTTTTAAACGTACTTCCAGTCGTTGGGTGTTTTTCACCAAAGTTCCAGAACTGTCGTTTTCAGGCATTGCTGCAGTCTTGTCCATGGAAGACTGGTATAGTTCAAGGACCTTTTCATGAAACATTTGTCGGAGTTGCACTGCATTTCTGTCAATGGGATCACTGCAGCTACTGCCGTTATTTTCCATGCCGTCAACATTTTCATCTTCATCCAAAACACTGATGCGATATGCACTATTTCCAACACTCGAGATTTCGATGGTCTCCCGAAAGTCTATTCGACACGTCCCGTCTGCCTCTTCGGAAATTATTCGATTGGCAGGTATCGGGTTTCCTCCGCCATACGAGGGGAGATTCGACAGCAGGCTTGCGACGCCCTGTGTGAAGGACCAGGACATATTCGAGGAAAGTTCATCTTTGAAATGTGAAATCCAAAAAAGCTCGTACCAAGGAACGTTCAGAAACATATATGCCGTGACGATAGCGTTCAAAGAGGAGCTGCCGTAGACATTTTGACTTTGGCTCGTAAGCAGAAGTCCAACTTTCGAATGTTCGGGAGTCCCCGGAATTAGACGGGCAACTGGCGATGATTCATATCTCCACGGAAACAAGACTGATGAAGGATGTGGAGTATGATCCTCGGTAACGTTAGTATCTCTATCTTTAGACGGACCAGACCCGTCTGCGTCTCTGGACGAAGGAAGAGACGACAGACTTCTTGCCGAGGTGGTACACCGACGAAAAGTGTTGGGTATCATCCATCTAGAAGCGCTTCTCATTGGATGCGGAGATATCATTATTGCTGGGTACTTTTGGCTTTGACTGTGAGGAAAATGGAATCATAAAGGCTCGACCGATTATTACGAGGACGTTGATGTGCATACGCAATGCAACATTGATGCAAAATGTGCGTCGTATTTGACGTAAGTAAATTATGACAACGACGACTGACTATCAATCCCGCATCACGGGTCTAAAAACCACAATGCTAATATTTTTTCTTCCATTTTGGGGATTGGTTGCGGCCGCCGCCTTGTTTTTTTTTTTGAAGGATGGCGGTGGCCAAAAAAACTTACTACGGTGCAAAAACTAGGTTATTGCTAGTAGAATGACTTGTTGTCACAATAATGACTGAATGTTTAAGTTAAAAATGAAATAATTTATTTTGGTAAAGGTACTAATTTATTTGCAAAAATTAATATACCGGGGTTTGTACAAATCTACACTAAAAAAAATCTTTTTGTTTCCTCGGTAGGTCCAGGGCTGTAAGAATTCTTCAAAGTTAGTGGCTACGCGCACTAAAGATAGAGATAGTGAAGTGCAGTGCACTGTAGCCAATTGCAGGAGGTTGCAGTTTCTTATTCTCACACGGTKGTCTAGTAGTCCAATAAATTGCAAGTCTTCTTACATCCATTAGATGGAAATCCATTAGATGGAAATTGAATTTGAATTTTTAAACCTGGTGGAGCAAATCCCAAGGTCTTCCCACAATTGTTGTTGTGCTAGTAGTAGTAGTACTAGGGAAGGTATAGTACTACTACTACTAGTACTAGTCCTCCTAGTAGTACTAGTAGCACCACCACCACCAGAACCAGTAGACCTCCTCCCGCTCAACCTGCTCCTCTACCTTCTGGTGGTGGGTGGTTGTTGTTGTTGCACCTCCTCCCAACAAGTGGTATGATGCAGTGCTAGTAGTAGTACAAGAACTACCAGTAAGTCACAGATAAATGGATTCTAGTGTCCATCATTTTCTTTCAAAGTTCCAGAAGACGACAAAGGCTCTTGATAAAAATGGTGGTTTATGAGGTATCTAGTTGACAAAATCCTCTTGAGAAGACATTTACATTTTTGACTGTGCATGTGATGGATGAATAACAAGTCTGGGAGAAACTTGTTTACCATCCATCATACGAAAAGCCGATAGATGACAGCAACTCCTGCTGCTGATAAAACACGACCCTTCTAATTTCCATAGCTTTCAATTTACTAGTAGCAGCTGTGGTTCTAATCCTAACAAAGGCATTGATCATTATGGAGGTGCTTCACATCACACTCCAGGGAGAAGCTATCCCAAAGCTCATCCTGTCTTTCTATTTCTCTCCTAAAGAAAGTCCAACCATGGAGGCCTCTTAAGAAAGTGGTCCAAATTCATTAAGCAATCCACCTGGTTTCCTTGTTTCGTCAAAACATGATTTTCAACTGGCATTTTTCTTTTTCTTACATCAGTGCTTTTTACTCATGGACCGGTCTCAACCATGCACAATAACTATTTTTGTGTGTCCTACTGCACTGAAGAGAGAAGGCAATCCGAAATTGTCTCTCTCCATAATCCAACCACGGAAGGCTACTGGAACTCTCAAAAGATTTTGGCACGAATGAGCAAAATAATCCATCAGGCTTTCTATTTTGTAGCAGTGCTTTTGACTGCATAGAAAACTGCATACATTCTCATCAAACTATTACAATTACTGCACACAACAATGACTTTTGTATCTGAATAAAATTAAAGAATTGCTATGAGGTAGCGGAAGCTCGTCCGATTTTACTATTTCCCCCGAAATAGATGACGACAACGAGGACACACTCATCAGCAATCTAGATAAGATGATCTGATCGCAGAGATCACCTTCAAGAACCAGAACTCACAAAAGAATTCCGTACAGCTTCTAGATCTCGCTTTTTTTGTCTCGTCGCCGAAATCCTTTTCTTGATGATTCCTTGCTCTTCATCAAGCTCTTCAGGTACTAATTTCGCCGCATCATAATTAAGAATATCAATTCGTTTGCCAATTTCGTTCGCCATGGGGATATCCAAATACGAAGGAGCTCTTGCGACCTCCATCGATGAAATGGAACCTGTCATGCTCTCGGCGTTACTGCAAACAGATGTCGCCGTCGAGTCAGATAGATCTGCCAGCAAACCTCCCACTGTCCCTGTTGCAGTCCAACCCTCAATTGGAAACAAATCGTTATTATTGCTATTGCCGCCTCTAGGTGCATTCAGCTGCGGATCCAAACCTCCTGACTGTGCTACTCGTATCGGAGATGGGGATGGTACAGAGGAAGATAACGTTGTTTCAGATTCGTTTTCTGTTAGAGGTGGGCCTCCGTATTCCACTGGTATGAGGGAATTCACTACACCACTATTGGCACCGTCACCATCATTGCTAACATTGTTGTTAGCAACGATACCGTCAACCTTATTTACAATGGAGTTTTGTTCTTCGACCTCACAAGAACGATTGCTGGAGGGACCTCTTACATGTTTCCGCGTCGGATCGTTCTCACTTTTGACCTTATACTTTAATTCTGGACTAAGCTTGGGGCTAGTATTCACACCATCCGATTCATTGGAGGACTCGAATGAAACTGGATCCGTTCCTCCGGAATCATCACTATCTCGTTGTGGAGAACCTTGTTGCGTAGCCGAAGGTATTGTAGAATCTTTGCTGCCACTGTCTAGCGCTGATAAGCTTGGTGAAACACTTATGTTCGAAATGTCAAGTTCATGAAATCCATTCGATTTTGGGCCAGCATCTGCTTTCCCATTTCCGTTCGACTGGAGATCAGAAATGCTTTCTAAGAAAGTACTATTTAATTTGAATTGCTCTGCCATCATATTTGTTTCCAAGCCAAGCTCTTCAAAATCATCTGTTTCAATCATTTTGTCTAGATCCTCGATCTCCTCACAGATCACGGAACTAGGTCTGTGTTCTTCTTCATTCTCGGATTTCGCAAATTCCATAGTAGGAATTGAAGGTGCGTCCTCACTTTCTTCAACCTCCTCGAACAGTTGTAGACTCCCCCCGCTTGAATCATATAAAACATTTTCTCTTTCGCGAAAACCCGTTTCCTGGCTGCTTGTATTCTTCTCCAAGTCTTCTGCAACACTATCGCTCTCAGGATAAGACGATACTGTTGAAAGGCTCATTTTTTTCATCGATGTATCTCCCACTTCAACCAATTCAACACTTCCACCTATTCGTCTTGGCCCAGCCTTTATATCAGCTGCATGTTCATCATTTTCGTAGATACTTTCTCTCTCTTCCACATCTTCTCCGGGACTATCGCCATGAGAACTGGACTCCATTGTTGAATTGCTCTTTTCATCAGTTGATTTGCTCCCCATTTCAATTAAACCTGTTCCTGAAAGTTGCGTGCTCGATCTAGTCTCTACATGGGCAGCAGATTTATTATTTTCGTAGCTACTTTCTTTCTCTTCCACATCTTCTGCGGGACTGTCGCCATGAGAACTGGACTCCACTGTTGAATTGCTCTTTTCATCAATTGATTTGTTTTCCTCTTCAATCAAACCTTTGCTTGAAAGTTGTGTGCTCGATCTAGTCTCTACATGGGCAGCAGATATATTATTTTCGTAGCTACTTTCTTTCTCTTCCACATCTTCTGCGGGACTGTCGCCATGAGAACGGGACCCTATTGTTGACTTGCTCTTTTCATCAGTTGATTTGTTTTCCTCTTCAATTAAACCTGTGCTTGAAAGTTGTGTGCTCGATCTAGTCTCTACATGGGCAGCAGACCTTACATCGGCTGCAGATTTGGCATTCTCGTAGCTACTTTCTTTCTCTTCCACATCTTCTGCGCCATAAGAATGGGATGCTATTGTTGAATTGCTCTTTTCATCATTTGCTTTCTTTCTCTCTTCAATCAAACCTGTGCTTACAAGTTGCGTACTCGACAGAGGGTTTGCATCGACGGCAGACTGTGCATCTTCAGAATGTCTCGCGCCAAAGATATCTTGCAAACTCAGAGAGCGCGATGATTTATCTCTACTTCCTGAGACTTTCGATGAAGATGACACATCGTCGATTGAAGCACCTGAATTATCTACGTCAATGTTCAGCCCTTTCGTAAGAGCAGTATCAACTTTGCTTTTCTCTTCCTCTCCATCTTCTGCTGGCATTTGCGAATCACCAAAATCTTGAGAAGACAATCCTAACCAATCATCCTCTTCCAAACCTTTCGCCGTACGAACAATTCGGGACCTATGCCAATCCGTAATTTCTTTTGCAAACATGCCCCTTACCACATGCAGTTTTTCCTTCTCCGTCAACTTGCGGAACTTCTCATGTAGTATCCTGATCTCGATTGCTAACTCCGTATTGGATGTTTTGTAACGTTCGAGCTTGCTTTGAAGATTCCTCACGTGCTTCTGACTTTCAACCTGGAGTAATGAAAAATAGTTTTGAGATTCCTCTATCAATGGATGCGAGCATTAGGCAATTCCAAATCTAATTTTCTTACCTTTGGGTGTTTTAGGACTCTCACACCAGTTGAACACGATTGAGGCGGCCCCTTGGGAGTATCTCCGGGTAGCATTAGTTTGTTGTTCTTTTGCCTCTCAATTTCAAATAGCCTGTTCTTTCGTAAGTACCACTCTGTGGGGGCTAGGATAACTAAGGCAGCAGAGATCGAGCTCGATGCGATGATAACCGAGAACAATATATATTGTGCCGTTGGGCGATCATACAACAATGTCAAAACTGGACCACCTATTATCCATGCCTCAAAGAAGGGCAAAATAGATAATTGAAGCCATTGCATTTGGTGATATTCGAGAACCAATAAACGGCACTTCAGTGCCTGTAGCATGGCTATCAAGCAAAGAATCAAATTGTAAAAGAATATTGCCATCCCAAAACTGTGATACATAGTATCCTCTGACTGACAACTTCCATAAGTTTCAACCGTTCCATCAGACGAGGGAAATGCCGGCCCATTCGTCATCTTCTCTCTTCTTTGCCACGTCAAAGGATCTAAGAATGTCCATAGTCCAAGTAGAATTCCATTCAGCGCAAACACTTGGCAAAATACTTGGATCGAGTCCTTTGGCTTGACAATCATTCTTTCGTACTTCCCAGGATTGTTAAATATTTTTAAACAACACCGTATTCTCGAATATACAGCAGAAAAGAAAATAGAGAATCCAAGGATGTAGATCCAAGGCGCGACAACACAAGATATATCGAGAACTTCTTTGCCGAGTAGAGAGTCATCAAATCCAAGCGGTATGAGTGTTCCTCCCATCAGAAAGAGGCCAACAGCGACCTGAATGCTCAGAAATGGCTGAAAGGCTCGCATTATTGATTTATTTCGATTCCACAGAAACCACACAATAGTGCCGATGGACATTGAGCAAATCAAAGCTGCTATGAACCACCCAGTATCTCGATACGCTTTTTCAATGTAATTCATTGATTTGCCCTCTACGAATCTCCTCGAGTATCCCAACGAAGATACATAATTATTCAAAACAGTTGACTTGTCAAAATTGGATATTGCTTCTCGTATCCTAACATCCATATTGTTGGTTGTTTCTGCACGCAATGTGGCATCTTCGATGGTGTCAAAACCATCCTTGGTTGCATTATCGAAACCCCTGCCGGCCGTAAGATAGCGGTATACTTCTTGATCGAGGATGTCACGAATCTCCGATCCGGGGGGTATGCGTATCTCGCTTACTGTATTTTGAGAGTTTACTTTTTTGACTGTTTCAGTATATTGGACGGCTGTTGTTGCGTCAATTCCAGCATTGATCCAATCATACGCACTCAAGTGAGAATACCGATAGGGGCTCAAGAAAGCAGATCGTTCATTCGGCAGTGCGTCCTGGAAGGATTGTGCCTTGTTCGAAAGGTACGAGAAAAAAGATGCCATTGCGCGTTGGCTCTCAGAAGGAGCATCGTTCGAAACTCCTGCCACCCATCCTCCAAAGGCAGCATAGACAGGCTGGTTCACGATTTTGATGTCGCTATAGAAAGTTCCATGTGGGCACAATTTTGACGTGCAAGTTTCCAAACTTCCCGTTTCCCGATCTAGAACTCGACCCGATCCCGGGGTGCGAGCTATTCCAATATTATTCCCGAAGCTGTAAGTTCCCATGGCCGAAGTTTTGACTCGATTGGCCCAAGTGTAAGCCATGGCACAAGTGCCTTCTTCGAGGAGTTGGTCGGCACCCGAAGTAGAATTATCGTTGATGTCATGATCGCAATCTGTCAGTTCGTTTGGATCTTCATACATGGATTGTTCTGCCAATATTCGCAAGGTCTCTTGCATGGCATCACCCAAAATAGGATCTAAATTATCAGGATTCAATAAAAAGCCTGTGGAGGTTCCTTTGGTCTGCGTCATGGTGGATAAAACTAACGATGCCCAGTAGGCATTTATGCTTCTGCCGTCATCATCGCACCGCCTTCTCTTCCGACTGACGCAACTCCCGGTCATCGTAGTGTTGTTGGGTCCAAATGGCTTGCCGTGAAAAAATGCCGCCGCCGCCCTGTAGTCGTCCCAGGTTCGGGGCACTTCGACATTATACTTCTCAAACAAATCCTTCCGATAAAGCAGAGCTAGCACGTCCCCATCCAATGGCACATAGAAAGTCTCTCTGTCTGCATCGTCGGGATTGCTCAGGAGAGGTGTTAGCGATGGCGGCGACGGCGTTAGAGTATTGTTGGTCGCAGCGTATTGTTGGGCTTGAGATCGATAAAATGGTTGAATGTCTGCCCATTGGATATCCGTCGGGTTGTTGTCTATGGCCTCGTTGGCATCTCGCTCCCGCAATAAATATTCGTTCCAACTCCAGAGTCGGTGGGACTCCTTCAGAGCACCCACCATGTGACCCGGAAAAACAACTCCGTCCCATTGGCCAGCATCTGTCATGTTGTTGATGTATCCGAGAAGGCTTTCGCCCTCGGAAAGTAGATCATTATAAGTGCGAAAATCGTCGATGCCCGATGGACTTGATTGAATGTCGGACGTGTCCTGCAAAGTGATGGAAATATCTCTGTGGATACGTTGGTAATTACCAACATGGTACTCAAGATATTCTCGGAATTCCTCCCCCTCATAAAGAACTACGAGCTCTCGAACGCAGCAGCTTGGATCGCAACCCGTTGCTTCCATAGTGAATGTCACGTTCGCTTCCATCGTTTTGCTCCCGTATGTGTTCAATCGTTCAGTTTCGTGTCCGCCTACGGGCAAAGACGATTGTAGCCAACGTACTATAAGAAAAGGTCGCGTTTGAGAATTTGTTGTCTAGTTTTCCCTTTTCCCCTGGGTCCCCTTCTGTGGTCTCGCAAGCAGGCCTTCGTCCCTCCTCAAGGATTGGATTAATTGGATGGAAACGAAGCACGCGGCACCAGGTAGTAGCTGATTTGGTCTTCGTTCTCTACAGAACACAGCAGCGTTCAAATTGATTGCTACCTACAGAACAAAGTCCCTCTCTTTTTCACAGAGATTACGGCAACCTGGGGTCGCACCGATACCGAATGCCGTCTTTGTTTGGTGAATGTCACACTAGGCACCGTTGTGTTGGGATCTCGTTCTCTGCACGCATTGAGACAATGCACAGAGCTCCAGGGAACACGCTCTTAAAAATAATTAAGTTTTTGAGTCCGTAATTTTTTTCGATTTTCGGCTAACAACCATGAAAATTCGCGAGGAGGCATATTAATAGGAAGAGTCATTCGACACTATTCACAGGTTCGGTTCCTACCGTACCTGTACGGCCCCGAGGAATGTCTCTTCTTGCCAAACACCCAAGGGCACTGGTAAGTACTATATGAAAATGTTAGTACAGTACGTTCTATGGTAAGACCTTAGGTAATCTTGTAGATTTTTAAAGTATGAACGACTTAGAGGTGATATTGCCACAGAACATAGAACTATGTTAAAGACTACTGTACCCACAGTGTTGCTCTACGAGAAACTGGTACCGGTACTTGTACCAATTATGGTATCGCATTAGCGGCATTACTATCAGCAGTGATCTTCACAGTATTAATCCTATTTATGATGCTGGTGTTGCGAGGTAATACCACGTAGTAAATCACGAGTAGATAGTTCGATCTACCAATACGAGATTTCATACGGTGCTACGAGACAAACTTTGTTTGATCTAATTAGGCTGGATTCCACTGCACCCGGTAATACAAAACCAAGTCAAGCGACATTATCGAAGCATGAGATGTTGAAGGAGATCGCAGTACGGATGTAAAATTTACGCCAACATCGGACCATGAAAATTTTTGAGACGATGAACCTGCTTGTGGTGACCGCAACTATGGGTGCAGCAATAGCGATGTCGTCGTCATCGTCATATTCATCGCCATCTTTCGCGAAAGCCGATGTCGGCACTGCGCTGACTCGAAACCTGCAAACCGCCGACGTATGCTGCAGAACCTGTCGATATGAGGAGGATCTAATTCAAGCTACCCTGTCTACGGCAAAGAGCATCGACGTAGACGTCGTTACTAACGATGTCAGCAGCCACAACGGCATCTCCAACGACAATACTGCCAATGCAACCCAGCCCCGCACCATTCGCATTCTCACATGGGACCAACCAAAAGCAAAACTCCAGGCCTATGCCGATTTGTACCGAGAGTCTCACCCGGAAGCCCCAAAGGTGCGCATTTACGGTGTGCCGGACCTCAAAGATTTGCATTACGAGGTCACGAACGAGTTGCGATCGCCCTCTGCCATCTACGATGGTTACGTGGTCCCCCCCGTCTTTCTGGGGAGCATGTATCTTCAGCGTGGCGGACAGGCACTAGTCGTTTGGACCAACGAAGACGGAACCGAAACCCAAACCGACCAAAACGGCAACCAATACAACAGGTCCGTGATCGATGATCTATTGCCATACTATCGATACAATGTAGCGACGTTCGATGGAAAAATTCGGGGCCTCCCCATATTGTCAGGCTCACAGGCGATGATCCTTTTTCGAAAGGACTACATGGATGCCCTGAAACTTCCCACACCCAAAACGTGGGACCATTGGATTACACTCGCGTCGTTGGTTTCGAACGCAGACCCACCCTTGTTGGACGGCAACGGGGACACGACACAGCCTGTTTATGGAGCCTGTCTCGGACTGCTCAACGAAGCCGGCTGCCAGAAAAGAAAGAGCATCGATGGTCGACCCTGCGACAGCCAGACCATGACTTATCTCGGAATGATGCTGGCGAGCATGACCCAATACAACGGAAATTCGACGGGGTTCATGATGGGAATCGACAACACGACCGAAACCGGACTCGATCCGCTCTTTCAACCGACACTGACACGGGTTCTCAAGTGGATGGAAGACCAGATAAAGTCCAGCAGACCTACATCTCTAATGGAAGACGCCCACGACAGCATGGCGCACTTTCGAGAAGGTCGCTGTGCTTGGACTATTTCTATCAATCACGACAGCGAGTTATTGAAAGACGACAACATCGGGTTTGTACCACTTCCGGGGTCTCACCGTGTTTTGGATCGGCGTCTTGCAGACAGCGGGAACCCAGATGATGCTTCGGGAACAATGGTCAACTGTACCAACACTTGTGATCAAAATTGTGAACTCATCGGGACCGAAACGCTTTGTCCCTTTGGGAAGGACGTCGACAAGTGGGGCCGTGTCAATCTTGTGCCTTTTGGAGCCGTCACTGCTACGATCGGGACTGTATCCGGAATTATTTCTCCAAGCAGGCAGAAATTCGTCAAGAAGTTTTTCGAATTCGTTCTCGCGTCCGACGCTGGCGATAAGGTCGGCCGAATGGAGCAACCCCTGACGAAATCCAAGCTGGAGATGTCCGATGTACAGAGCTACAAAAGCACCCTGAGATCGATGACACGCAGTCCGAATGCCGCCATTCCCTTTCGTATTCCCAATGCGTACAATCTCTTGGTCGACCTCGACGATAGGGTTTACGAATATCTACTTGAAAGTGATTACTCCAAGATCCGACGCGAAGAGGTTGCTTCTTCGGCGGAAGAATCCTGGCAAACGATGATCTCTATGTACGATGCCCGTGGACAAATGAAAGAGAATCTGCCGACCTCTTTCTTCTACGAACAATCCTTGGGTGTCTACGAGCCAATGCCGGCCTCTGATCTTTATATTGGCTCGACGGCCCGGAGTATCATGTGGACTTTTGCTGGCTTGGGTTGTTTTGCATCCGTTTGCTTTGGAATATTGGTTTGGAGGTACCAGGATGAGAGGGTGATACGAGGTACGTTCACTCCAGCACAGTTCTGTGAAGTGTTTGCTTCCCGCATCACATACTCGGAAGGGGGGTTACAAAGGTGCAATTTCGCTGCGTATGATGGATTCTTTCGGGAACATTTTTTGTCGCGTTTCAATTCGACCTTCTCATTATATGACGATTTCTTTTGCATTGGATAGCATCACAACCGGTATTCCTGTATTTGATTTGCGGAGGAGCATTTGTCATGTATTTATCAATATTTACACTGGGCATTGAAGACGACCTTGCTTCGTATGAGCTTGTAGCATTGTCTTGCGTTGCTAATTACTGGCTCTACTCTCTGGGGTTCAATGCCGTCATTTCGGCAATGTTTACGAAAATCTTGATGCTTGCCAAGGTACGTTGTGGCAAGAACGATGGTACCGCTTGCTCTTAGGGGCAGCTTCGGATGCAGACGAGGCACGATGCCTCGCATTCTCTCACATTTTTGTCCCCGTTTTTGCGTTTTTGGCAGGCCTTGCGCATGCCCCGCAACGAGCAACGGATCCAAATATCGAAATGGGATATTATTGTACCGTTTTTGGTTATTTTTGGAATCGACTTTGTCGTTCTCTTGGTATGGACCATTATCGATCGGCAAGAGTGGGTGCGGTACGTGGAGAGAAAAGAGTAGCAAATCGAACGAAATCGTCCTGCCCGGTGACATGAAAGCATGCCTCTATTTGTCGTACCGGGTAGTCTCACACACACCCTTATTTGTTCTTCGTGACCCAATTCGGTATCGTTTGGTGGAACCCATTAGAGTGCCCGTCCATAACATGAACCTATACGCGCTGAATATCGTGGAGGAGTCCACTTACGGGATGTGTACATCTCTGGAGACGGACTGGGATATTATATTCCTGTTGGCGTTCAATTTTATCATTCTGATTCTGGCTCTTGTTCAATCCTACGAGTGCCGGAGGATCACAACGGAATATGCCGAAAGCGGCTATATCTCCGTTGCGATCTTCGTTTTCGCACAGATCTGGCTCATTGCCCTTCCACTGGTGGTGTTAGCGGAGTACCATCCGAGAACCTACTTTCTGCTGCGGAGTTGCACGGTTCTTTTGACTGCATCCGCGGTCCTCCTTCTTATTTTTGTTCCAAAGTCGGTGTACCTGTATAAATCCCTGAGGGAATCGGAATCGGACGGGGAAAGTTCCATAGAATCCTCGAGCTCGAGCGACACCACCCGCTCGTCCTCCGAGGGCACCGGCGGCCAGAGAAGGGACCCACGGGGGACGATCGGCATCCGGATCGTCGGGACCCACTTCCTGAACGGAGACGAGATCGACGAGCTCCAGGACGACGTGGACAAGGCAGCGCAGCGCAACACGCTGCTCAAGGACACGAGGGAGAAACTGAACGAAAATCTCGAGGAGCGACAGTTCGCGAGGAAGACCCGGTTCAGCATGGCCTCCTACAAGAGCTCGGACAGCCTGAACAACAAGGCCATCGGCAGCCGTAAATTCTCGAGCTCCGAGTTCTGCTCGATCCTCAAGGTGAAACCGGAGCGGCCCAGGAAGAACCGGGGGCGCGAGCAATACCACAAGTGAGATCGAAGAGATCCGTCAACTTCCACCCCGTGCCGTTCGTTGTCCGGGTTGGGGTTCAAAAGGGGTTCCGGGGAAGTCACAGTGGATGCTTTTGTATTGGAGCTTTGTTTTACATATTATTGTATAATACTTCTAGCTTTGAATTTACATATACAGTAACTGTATAATACTTCTAGCTTCCAATTTGGTTAGATGATAAACTCGAGTTGCTAATTTTCTTGTTTACGCCTAGGTGATTGATTAGTTCTCTACGTACGTACTCGTACCAGTACGAGTGAACTGCGCCTCTTACGGTGCGTCTAGTTTACTTTGGGGGATTTAAATTTAACTTTGTCTATTTTTCCGCATTTTGCCCTCGGTTGCCCCCTAATTACCACCTCATTGGTTTTTTGAGATTTGAGTCCGAAGCCAAGAAAAGCGACGAAGATGAACATTCTCAGAGGACCAAAATACCGCACTACAGTACGAGTTACGTACAGTACGTACCGTACAGTAATTTCGAACCGTGCCCCTTGCATTTCCCGTTTCGTTCGTTGCAGGGTTTGGTGGTTTCATCGACTTCGATTCTGCTCCGGACCACAGCACCCGCACCCGCACACCGCCACAAACCACAACGCAGCATTCCGGATTGGCTCGGTCGCTTTCCGTCGCAATCCACCGGCCATCCATCCACCCACCCGCAAGCACGAGAACCGCACAACACGGACAACAAACCACTCTCGAACCACCACCGAACGGAACCACGGAGAAAGAGTTTCTGTTGACGATGAACGGTGCCGCGAGTCTCGTGGCGCGTTCGTTTGCCCGAGGGGCGACGAGGAGGCCCCTTTGGCCGCGGTGTACCGCAGCGAAACGGCCGTCTTCCGCGACGGCCGCCGCCGCCGGCGACAGCAGCAGCAGCAGCAGCAGCAGCAGCAAGAGCAACACCACCGGCAACAACAAGAGCAACCGCGGCCCGAGCGACTCGATGGAGCAAGCCAGGACCCGTCTGGCGCGGTCGGCCCTGGAGCGGGTCCCCAGGCACGGCTGGACGAAGGAGGCCATCGCGGTGGCCGCCTCGGAAGACCCAAAGCTCAGCCTTTCCATGTCCGGGATGCTCTCTCCCTCCGACCTCGTCGGCTGGTTCCTGGACGACCTGAACCGGGAGCTCCGGGAGCGAAAGCGGGAAGAGGGGGACGGCAGCAGCAGCGGCGGCGAGGGCGAACCCTTCGACTCGATCCGGTGGCGGCTGGAAAAGGTCCTCCCCTTTGTGGAGAGCGGCCGGTGGCACACCGGAATGGCCGTGGGGCTGTCGACGCCGCTGGAAACCCGGTCCCGCCTCCACGAGTTCATCGAGCTCGCCACCCCCCCGAGGCACGCCGGGAACACGGCCTACCAGGCGGCCCTGGGGGCCATCTTTCTGGCCACCGAGCTCCACCTCCTCTCGGACGCCTCCCCCGGGAAGGCCTCCACCTGGTCCTTTCTGGGGGACCGGCTGGAAGAGCTGGAGCGGGGCCTTCCGGAGGGAAAAAGCCCGGGCCTCTCGGACCTCCCGGGGGTCCTGGCGTCGCTCGCGGCTTCGGCCCCGGCTCCTCCGTCCCCCGAGGCGCTGGCCAACGCGACCAACAGCATCCCGGTGGTGGCCGGCCTGGCGGTGGCCCGGTCCCTGGTGGAGGGGGCCGCGAGCCTGGTCCTCCCGCAGCCGGCGGCGGCGCCACGGAAATCACCGGTGCGTTCCCCGCCGGGCAAGGAGGCGGACAACGCCGCCGCCCCGGCCGGAACCAGGGAGACCGACTACCTCGAGGGGCCTTCCCCGCGGTAGGCTTGGCCTCGCACCAGGGACCGGCGGGCAATCGGAAGAGCGTTGCCGCGTTTGGGCAGATCCCAATCCGACCACTACATACATACATACATACATGGATGCACATCAATAACAACGACAATTTCAATAAAACCTTCACAGCAATACTCGTACCATAGAGAAGATGCACAAGTTCTATTGCGGAAAACACTATCGAACGAACAAAGCGGGGCGGAACCCGCAACAGGCATCGCGATCAGATAGAATCGGTCGTTGCGATCACGCCGAGAGCACAACAGAGTAGCGCAAAATGCAATATTTTTACTTTTTGTCCTGGTGTTTTGTTTCGTCGTGGCGTTCCGTGCGGAACACCAAACGGGCGTCGCGTCGCGTCGTATTGCGCCGCTTCTTCTCTCCTCCCCCCACTGGTTCGTGTGGGTTGTTTTTGGTTGGTTCCTACTGCGGGCAAATGTCCGTCTCCTCCATGATCTCCTTGGTGCTGGTGACCTTGGCCGCCCAGGTGGCAAACTTCCCGGCCAGGTCGGTCATCTGGTCCCCGTCCAGGGCCCTCGGCAGGATCCACGTGACGTGGACGCTCCCCTCCACCTGGTCCATGCTTCCCTCCATGAGTCCCACGGAAAAGGCCCTCATGACGACCCACTCGACCTGGTCGAGGGGAACGTCCAGGCCGGAGGCGATCTCGGCAAAGGCGAGGTTCCGCTCCGTCGCCGGCTTGGCAAAGACCAGCTCGACGAGTCCCAGGAGGGTGATCTTCTCCCGCATCTGCTGTCCCATGTTGACGAGGGCGGGCTGCGAGGCGATCTGGGCCGGGTAGGTTTCCGTGCAGAGCCTCTGGAAGTCCCGGACGCTTCCCCGGGCGCAGGCCCGGAGGAGGTCCACCAGCCAGGCCTGCGGGGTCGTTTCCAGGACCCCCAGGATGGGGTTGCTGACCACCTGTCCGAGGTTGTAGACCCCCTCGCCGGTGAGGGCCGCCAGACAGAGGTCCACGGCCAGGGCCTGCGACTTGGTGTCCGTCGCCGCCGCGGCGCCCTCCTTTGGCTGGTAGTAGTTGAGGTAGTCGACGGCCTCGTTGTAAAAGGCCTCCGGCGGGCCGACGATTTTGTAGTAGGTCATGGACGTTTCGTAGTGGGCCGAGTTGACCACGATGGCCTCCGGCGTGTCCGAGACGAGCTGCTTGAGTAGGGGCCCGTTCGCCTTGATGACCGTGTAGATCTGGTCGAGGGTTTCCTTCCTCGCTTCGCCGTCCCCGGCGCTCCCCTCGCTCTCCGTTCCGGCCTGGAGGACCAGGAGGCCGATCCTGGACTGCAGGTAGAGGACGGGGGCGGTGTTTGTGGCGGAGCCGCTCCCGTTGAGCTTGTCCAGGAGGTCCTCCAGGACGGCCCTGGACTCTTCCAGGGAGGAGGACCCCGTCTCCATCCCGCTAAAGGCGACCGCCGAGGCGATCCGGGCCAGGGAGAGCTGGTTGATCTTCTTGGCCACCACCGAGACCACCTCCGTGTAGAGGCCCCGGAAGGTGTCGGCGCCTCCGGGCACCGGCCGCAGCGTTTTCGGTTTTTCGTCCTCCGAGCAAAACTCCAGGATCAGGACGGTCAGCTGGTGCCAGAGTTTCTGCTGGCAAAAGGACTCGATCTTGTTGTAGTACGCCTCGGCCAGGTCCGGAAACCGTGCGGCCATCCCGCGGCAGTACTCCAGCGAGCCGCTGGTGGCATCCACGTAGGAACTCATGCTCGCTGTTGCTGTTGCTGTTTTGTTTTATTTTATGTTTGGGGGTTGCGGTTGTGGCTGGGTTGTTGTCTTTGGAAAGATCTGGAAAGCTGTTTTGCTTCTTCTCCCCTTGCGCGTCTTGGGCTGTAGTGATTGCAAACGAAACGAATGGAATCGATACAAGAACGGTCGGAAACAAAGCCTCCGGGGAACGAACAGTCAGGGCTCTCGGGATGAAAAAGTGAATGTGGAAAGATGGGGTTTTGAGATTTGGGGTTTGTGCTTGTTGGGCATTTTGTTGGGTGTTTTGTGTTTTTGATCCGTCGTCTCTCGAACCGGATCGAAAACGGGGCCCGTCGGATCGGAGCGATCGATCATGCCATGCGCTCCTTTTTCGAAACAAGCAAGGTACAGTAACTACTTGTAGTACTAACTTAGTACCTTTAGATGTCGAGTCCCGGACGACTGATCCGGAATCTAACGTGCGGTCCATCGCCCCGTACATCGTACATAGTAGTACTATTGGAGTACGTAGCGTACCAAACATACCAAACTGACCGTAAGCCATGCAATCAGTTTCTTTCAAGAGAATTACCGTATGGCGCGCATTTTTTGGACGGCATTTTTTGGTTTCGATCCCACAACTGTTGCAACAAAACGAACAATCCCTCCCGACGTTTGAAATCGCACCCAGCCACAAGCAACCAGCAACCAGCAACGAGCGACGAGCAATAGGCAACAGCACCACACGCTATAGGGTACGACACCGCAACGTTCTTTCCCGAGACACCACATGGAAAATTCCTGCAAAAGCACCGCTTCTGCCACCGGCATCGTGGACAAGCTGGGGGCCTGGAACCGAGCCTGGTGCGGAGACACCACCGATTCCTCCGTTTCTCCAACTGCGGCGGAGGGAGACGAAGGCCGCGGTGGTGTCACCGGTGCCGGGGAGCACGCTCATCCACGGGACAATGGGAGGCCGCCAAAGTCGCCGCTGGAAGACGCGAGGCTCGCCCTCTCCCGCCTGCTCCAAGAACCACCCCCCACCGGTGGCGGCGGCGGAGACGGAAACGGAGGCGAGCGAGGAGTCCTAAGAGCCGTTGCCGACCGCATCTTTTCGGTGCTGGACGATACCCCCCACCGCGCCGGTGGAGCTTCCTTTCCGCCACACGGCACACGGCCCCCCCGCGAGCTCCTGCAGATGGAGTGGCACGTGGTGCTGCTCCTGGAACTCTGGGCGTCCGGAACGCGTTCGGGAGGACCGCGAGAGAAGCGGGCACGGGCAAAGCCGTTGCCACCGCCAAGGCCGCAAGCACGCTCATGGACCCCGTCGCTGGTGTCGGGCGTGCTGGCGGCCTCCGCGGGGCGGCGCCTCGCAAGGGAGGCGAAGCAGCGGAAGCGCGGCGCCAAGAAACCGAAAAAGAACAAGAAGAAACGAGCGGGCGGGAATGGGGCCGAATCCTTGCCCGCGGCCTTGGAATCCATGCCCGAGGCGGAGAAGGAGGCCCTGGTGGCCGACCACCTGGTGCGGGTCCTGTCCCGGGCCCCCTTTTTGCTGCCCCGGGAGGTACCACTCTCGGAATTCCTGGCCGACCGCTGCCTTGGGCCGCACGGGGAGAGGCTCTCGGGCGGGGGGATCCTTCCTCGCATCTTCGAGGCCTTTGAGATTCCCGCCGATCTCTTTTCCGCTCCGGGGCAAAAGGCCGGCGACCGGAGCGGCGCGGGGAAAGAGCCCGAGGCGTCCGGCGTCCGAGCGGGCAGGAAGAAGCCCACCGCGACAACAGCTGCAACCACAACGGAACAGCCGGTGCCGCACAAGAAACGAAAACCGACGCGGCAGGAACGGCTGCAGATCCTGGCAAGGAACAAGAAACGCCAGCGACTGGCGTCTCTCGCACTGTCCTCCAAGAAGAAGAACCGGGGGAGCCACTTCCACGGGCACATGGACGACATCTCCAAGCTACTGGACCAGAAAAGGTGGGGAGCGAACGCCAGGAGCAGCAGCACCGGCAAGCGCACTGCCGCCGGCACCCGGGAAGGGGTTCCCGCAAATCCCCACAAGAGAAGGGCGGGAGGAACATCCCTCCCGGCCGTGCCCGATCGCCGCCCCATCGAGAAACCCATGAGGACCAGGGAGAACAACATTCCTGCTCGGACCGACAGAAACCGTGGGGATCCCGGAGTCAAACCAAGCCGCGGTGGCCCCGCCCCGGCCCGAGCCAAGGATGCATCCAGGCCGTCATTCACCAACGAGAACGCCGGCGCGATGCCACCGGCCGATCCGACGCGGAAGTGCAACGAGACCAGCAGGGACAACAGCACCAGCACCAGCACGGCCAGCGACGCAAACCGCGGGGCCGAAACGAACCATACCGGGAGCGACGGCGGAGGCAGCAATGCCGGGAGCGGCAGCCACGGCACGATTCTCTCTCCCGTCACGACGCCCAAGCGGCCTTCCCGCCCCCGCTGTGCCAGCGCGGGAGTCGTCGGGGAGACGCCCGTCCCCGCCGGTGCCCGCTCGTTCGAGTTTGTGGTGGGAGAAACCCCCGTTCGGGGCACCCGCTCCCGGACGTTTGTGGGAGAGACCCCCGTTCGGGGCGGTCGCTCCCGGACGTTTGTGGGAGAGACCCCCGTTCCGGCCGCTCGCTCCCGGACGTTTGTGGGAGAAACCCCCGTTCCGGTCGCTCGCTCCCGGACGTTCGTGGGAGAAACCCCCGTTCCGGTCGCTCGCTCCCGGACGTTTGTGGGAGAAACCCCAACCCCGGGGAGTGCCACTCCGCCGCCGCGGGCGTCGTCGTCTCCCGGGCACCTGTGGTTCTCTCCGCCGCCCCTCCTGCCATCTCCCGCCAAGCTGAAGACCCTTCCGGCCAGGGGCGCCGAGGTTCCGTCCAGGCAGCCCGTCAAGCTGTTTGGGTTGCTGAAGCGCTCGAGCAGTGCGCATTCGGACGGCTCCCACGCAGCGGGCGGAACGAACGCGGTCACGAGAGCAAGCGGGGGAAGGGCACCCCGGGGGAACGGCCCGTCTTCGATCGACGCGGCGAGGGCCTACCTCCGAAGAAAGGCTGCGTGAGGCCTGAGTTCGTAGTTTCCAATGGGGGGAGGGAAGGCTACAAAACGACTCGGGGTACGATTGCTATTTTCGAAATTGCATCCTTGGACCCAACACGATACTATTATGCAGTCTAGTACAATTCACTACGTGAAGTATTTTGTCTTTTAATTATACAATGTGGGTGAAGGCTCTGCCGGTAACGTTCGTTTGTTCGTCTGTACCGTCTCCTGATGCAACTCCGTTTCAAAGGAAATTGCATTGCTTCAATGTAGCTTTTCAAACCGAATGACTAGTATTTTTTCATTACCAAGGGACCAATCGTTAGCACCCAGAAAAAGCCGTACATACAATACAGAAGCCACTTTGATCACAAATACAATAGAATTGACTTGTGTGAGTACAAGAAAACAGTTGTCAAAAGTCGAAGAGCACGCAGACAGATACTACGCCCGGTGTAGACTATGCATGCACTCACCGTCACGTTGAACTTGACGAATTGTCGGTAATTCCTTTTTCCTATGCACGTTCCCATCCACACGCAATGGTGGTCGTATCCCGCCACACAAACATTGCACTGCGGGCAGTGCACACCGTCGGGCGGCTGCCATATCTTGCACCGATCGCAAAACCGGTACTGGCTCGCTCTCTCCGGTGTCTCGTACCCCGGGATCTCTTGGTCCAAACAAATCCCTGGATCCCGACCGGAAACATCAGCCAATCGATAGGTGGCAACCCCGAGAAAGAGATAGGCGACAACGACCGAGGGCATTCCCAGCCCGTGTCTGTTGATTCCTCCGAGGATTCCGTGCGTCGCCACCAGCAAGAGCAGCCAGACAAACACCGGCCCGAGGGTGTGTGGTCCTAGAACACCCCAGCCGGAAGATTGGAGGTATTGTGGGAACAATATCCGCATGTTTCCAACGGTTCGTGTGGATTTTACCAGTCCGCAGCAGGTGCTAGACTTGCGCAGTATGCTGTTTTCGTCAACATCGTCACTCTCACCATCGATATTGAAGCTTTCGATCTTGGATTTTGTGCGGCTGGAAGAATTTCCCGAATCAACATCCCTGCTATTGGGCAAGAGCGATTCCATATCATCGAAATCGTCGGATTCATCCAAATTGCTTTCGTCGGTAAAACTTTTCTCCATTGTGTTCATTCGGTCATCGTTCGTTTTGTCGTCGGAAGCAGGCAAAGACGACGAATCACCTCGTCCCGCCAAAGATTTCACCGCCGAATCATCTATTTCCTCCTTTTCAACATTCGTTGTCATTGTTTACCACAGCCGATAGCGGTATCGGTACTCGTATCCATGAAGCAAGGAATTCAATGTTGTAATACTTGTCTTCAGTGCGGTTTAGAATGAAAGCGTGTTCAGTTTTCCGTTGATTTTTATCGAGCGTCGGCGGGATTGATGATTTCTTTCAGTCTTTCGTGAAATGAGTAAACAAACACCAAAAGAGACTTAGGAAGTCTTTGGTGTCATAGTCAAACGTAGATTGAGCTCCAAAATTATATGCTAAATTCGAGCTCGTATAGCAAAGACCGTCTCGCTGTCTCCGCGAGGCCAACGGCCACTCATTTTGAGAAAGCATCGAAAACATTTTGATCACATCCATTTCACGAAAACCAAAACGAAGGATCAAGCCAAGCGAACAATCCGCAGGAAAAGAAGGAAAGAGCAAAATCTCCTTCAATTTGTGCAATAAAACTCCAAAGAGTCAATTGCTCTTCTTATCCTTGATTCTTTAATTTACTCTTGAAAATAATTCGAACACGGTACAGCACCGATTATTTAATTCTACTGAAAGAAAGTCAAGCAGTGAGATTCTCAGCAATCTATTAGAACCATGTCGAAGGCACTCCAACGAAATCTGAAGGCAAAGATGCCCAAAAATCTGGATGGTACGTAACGATTGGATAGATTCGCAGCAAGAAGCGCAACTATTTTTCGCTGCCTCCATTAATAGGATAATTCTCAACCTCTCCAAACAATTTTCCATGTATAGGACCGGAATGGGACAGCAGCGACGAAGAAGAAGATGCACCAGTAGTGGCGGCAAAAAATACCAAAACCAAAAAATCAACGAAGGGGAAAAAGGTGGTGAAATACGACAGCGGCAAAAGCGACAACGATAGTAAAGACGGCGACGACGACGAAAAGAATCTCGTTTTATACATAGGTCATTTGCCCAGAGAATTCGAAGAATTAGACCTTCGGAGGTTTGTTTCTCAGTTCGGCAAGGTTTACAACTGTCGGGTTGCTAGAAAAATCGAAACCGGAAGGCCCAAGGGATTTGCCTTCGTCCGATTTGGCGACAACGAAACGACCAAAATTGTTTGCGAGACACTCCACGGCTACTTTCTCGACAAGCAACGCCTGGTGTGCCAGCTCCGACCCTCCCATCCGGGAATGTTTTTCAACACCGACGAGATCATTGCCAAACGAACGAAAAAGATCCAATTGGAACAACAACAGCGCAACAAAAACCTGGCCAGCTCGGAGAAATGCAAGGTGATTACATCGCGACTTGTGGGCCGGGAAAAGAAAAAGAGAGACCGCCTCAAGGCGCTCGGGATCGATTACGATTTCCCGGGATACAAGTCCAACCGGGCCGATTTCCAAGAAGAATACGAGCCAGAGGAGACCGCAGATACAACCGAGACTGAAGCGAAGGAAACAAAGAGTCCCAAGAAAAGGCGGAAGGAGTCTATGGATAGCACACATAGCGAAGGGAGTGCCTCCAAAAAGAAGAGCAAGAAGAAAAAGAGGGATTCCATCGATAGCATAAAGGAAGACGAAACGAAAAAAGAAAAGAAGTCAAAGAGCAAGAAGAAGCGAAAGTCTGTATAAATGACGAAGGCTGAAGCGTCCAAAATAGAGAGAAACTTTCTTTGTGTAAATGATCAACAATAGAGGATTAAAGTCTTCCTGAAAAATCGACGTTTGCGACTTATGTAGTTTGAAAAATACATCGCAGCAAATCAATTACTGGTTTTGTTCACCTTATCGTTCTCCTCCTCGAACCATTCATATCGTTCCCAGCCAGACAATGGATCTATCCGTTGAGGCAATTCTCCTGCTTTGTGCAGTAGTTCAATCAGTGCACCATCGGCATCGTAGATGAAGGCTCGCTCGTATACAACATTGCCAACCATAAATTGCTCTGCCTCCAGCGCAACACGGAGGGTTTTCTGAAAAAGCCGAAGGCTGTTTTCGTTGAGGTTTTCCATCCACGCAGAAAGAAGCAACATTTTATTTGTAGAGGGCGGCTTCGGAGAAAAATCGCTGTTACGTATGGTCGCGGTTACATCCAAGGCAAAGTGGTTTTGCCCAAGGTATTCTTGGTTTGCAAATAGATCGATGGCACGCCTCTTCATACCCTCGGGTTCATTCAAAATCCAAGATGGCACTTCTATGAGCTCAATGCGCGATGGTGGCGACATGGTTGTTGAATTGGTTGTCGAGGCTATCTGTCGTTGCTCTAGCCACGCAGCTCTCGCAGGTCCGGCCTTGAACTTGGCGGTGGTTTCGAATCCGAGGAGGCTGTAAAACTGAATGGCTAACGTGATGTTCCGAGTCTTTAGAGCTGTATGGTGTATCGACCCTACAGAATCCCGGACAGCGCATGAGACATCTTTTTCGCCCATGAAAAGACAACGGCACCCATGATTTCTACCTATGTCAGTGCCGCATCCACCTTCGAGAACAACACCGTTCACACTACCAGTCTGGCACGTGGTGAAACTGCGAACAACAACTACGCAAAAACAACACAGTAATAGGGTGAATCTACTCCCACGCAGATGCAATGAGGAGGATGGCGACACCGACACCTGAGAAAGTTGCGTGCCCATCGTCGAAGAATCGCCACAGCAGGAGTACAATGCTGCAAAATAGTGCTGCACCATAAATTAATTCGAACACATCGGGACGACGTAACGTAAAGCACTACTGGTACCTCCACACGAACCGCCTCGTACATGACATTCGGATTCGAATTACAGTAAGTTACGGGTAGTACGATACTGCATCAAAAAATCATGCACTTCATAATCAGAGCGGTAAAAAGTTTGTTAGTCATGGATATCGAGTCATGCACGTACAAAAGAAGTCAAAAAATGCTATTTGTAGTTTTACTGCGTTAAAGATGCTGTAGATGAAAAAACCTGTTTCGAGCACGAAAGCTACTATTGCACTGGTACAAGTTGAAAATGGTGGTGAGTGAGAAAAACGAAATCACGTATCTCTCCAGTTTGTGATTCACTTGTTGGGGCAGATGACTGTGCTTCCGACAACACCCGCAAGTATCAACGATGGCTCTGCCTTGGTGCACTTCGAGTCTGGAGATAATGAATAGTACTGATTTTGATGCAGTATTTTGTCTGTTTCGATATGTGGAGATTAAAATCTCCGGTTTGTTTTGTTTTTTTGGATTGGGCTTTGCCCATGTATTTACAGCATCGATCCTTCTTTGATCAGTTCATTGCTTATTTGCCGCTCTTCTTGGGGAGAAGGATGGCGTGGATGTTGGGAAGAACACCTCCAGAGGCAATAGTAACTCCTCCCAAGAGCTTGTTGAGTTCCTCATCGTTCTTTACAGCAAGAGTGATGTGACGAGGGACAATACGGCTCTTCTTGTTGTCACGAGCGGCGTTTCCGGCAAGTTCTAGAATCTCGGCACATAGGTACTCGAGGACGGCAGCGAGGTAAACCGGGGCTCCGGCTCCCATACGGGTGGCGTACTTTCCTTGACGGAGGTAACGTCCAATACGACCGACGGGGAATTGCAAACCGGCCTTGGCGGATGCGGTTGTGGACTTCTTTTCTCCACGGCCTCCTTTTCCTTTTCCTGTGGGATGGATGGACCGGACATGGATGGTGAGAGAAGTACGGGTAGGTAAATCATTTGAAGGAGGAAAATGTAGCCAGTCACCACATCAATACAAACTCCGAGAGACGTCCAAGGAAATCATCGTCGACAATTTGATTGAAGTTGGATCAAACGTTTCTTACCAGACATGATTGATTAGTGTTCTTTAGTTGTTGTAAAAAAGTTGATGTTTTGGTTTTATGGCACATGCATTTGGATAAAGGAACGATTTGGGAATCGATCGGAAAGACGCGTTTTGATGATTGAGGCCGTTTGTCTTGTCTCAACTGCACAAAATCAACGCGCCCGAATTTTCGATCGGGATTTTGCGAGCCTGAACGACGCGCCCGATTTTTTTTATCACATTTCGTCTGGACGTCGGTCGAAAAAGAAAATCGGGATATTGCGTAGAAATAATACCAATTCTACGCTCGACCAAAGCGGCGCGATTTTCGAACGAAAGCGTCTTCGCGCTGGCAATAATACTCAGTACGATCCAAATAGGAAAACGCATCACGAAGCACGATTTGTAACAAATCTTCTACGTTGTCTACGGAAAAGCAGCTTCACTCTCGATTACTCCCAATGCTCCCACAAACCCAAAATCAAATACTTTGAAAACATCAAACTAAATTTCCAACATGGCTAAGACCCCATCCAAGAAGGCTGCCCCAGCCAAGAACGCCCCTAAGAAGGCTGCCGCCAGTGGCAAGAAGAAGAAGCGTGTCGAATCGTACTCCACCTACATCTACAAGGTTTTGAAGCAGGTTCACCCCGACACCGGTATCTCCAAGAAGGGAATGTCTATCATGAACTCCTTCATCAACGATATCTTCGAGCGCATTGCCGGCGAAGCCGGAAAGCTTGCCACCTACAACAAGAAGGCCACCCTTTCCTCGCGAGAGATCCAGACCGCCGTCCGCCTCATGCTTCCCGGTGAGCTCGCCAAGCACGCCGTTTCCGAGGGAACCAAGGCCGTCACCAAGTTCAGCTCTGCCTAAATATTCAATCATCATTGATCAACAGTTCGATCCAAAGATCGAACGCTAACCAAAAAAAACAAACCGGAGATTTTAATCTCCACATTTGAAAACAGACACTATCACTACGAAACCTTCATATTATTTTGTGCCAAGCCACTATTGAGTTTCTGAACAGACTATTAACGGCATGGGTATGAGACATCACAAGGCAGTGATCCTCATTATTGAGGCGTCACCCGACGAGCCCCAATGCTTGACGGAAGCATAGAAGTACTCTCACGTAGATAGTACGAATACGAACGCGAGATTTCTGTTGTTGCCATAGCCACGTTTGACCAGCGCGAATACGAGTGACCGATTTTCAGATAACACTATTTTTTTCCCGCCTGTCCTCGTCAGTATGATGTAACAATCGATAGAAAGTTACTAATTTATTCCTACGTCACTGTACAACCTAGAAGGCATAAGATGATAGTCAATTTTTAAACCTGTGTATTGATGATAATCCCAATCAATCCCATGATAATTCAATACTGCTGTAAGGTGACATCATGTTCAAGTTCTTCGCTCGTCCTCCAAAACGGTTACATACCGGTAGCGGACAGATTCTGTTCCGCATCACAGAAAATCATTCAAAACGCCGTCCGTTGTTTCGATCTAAGACAAGAAGGAATCCCCTTCTCTATGTCTTCTTCTGACACCGGCTTCTCGATTAACCATACAGATCCCAATAGTCTCCTCTTTTGCTTACGAATGAACGAGCAAAGCAAAAGTAGATTCTCGTTTCAATTTACTGAGGGAAGATGATACACTGCTTCAAGTTACCTTTTTCATCACTCCGCCGAACATTTCCCAACCGTAGGTCTGTGAATCGCTATTCTGGTTCGGGCACCCAGTTTTCTCCCTTATCAACCTTCACAATACCGAAATCGGTTCAGCAATGGGAAAAGCTTGCCAACGATGAACTCGCCAAATCGAAGTCGAAAAAGGTTACAGTCGATTCACTTCGAACGGAACGCATCACTCCGGAGGGAATCGAAATACAACCGGTCTATTGGAATGTTTCGCACAATGATAACGACGGCGACGGGAATGGTCCAGAAATGCCGGGAATTTTCCCCTATACAAGAGGTCCATATGCCACCATGCATACCCATCGCCCGTGGACTATTCGGCAGTATGCTGGATTTTCAACCGCAGAAGAAAGCAATGCGTTCTACAAGAAAAATCTCGCTGCGGGACAGCAGGGACTGAGTGTCGCCTTTGATTTGCCGACACATCGGGGCTATGATTCGAACCATGAACGTGTGGTTGGGGACGTAGGCATGGCAGGGGTGCCGATAGACACAATAGATGATATGGAAATTCTGTTTGATGGAATCGACTTGACCAAGGTTTCGGTTAGTATGACGATGAACGGAGCTGTGCTTCCTATTTTGGCATTTTACATACAAGCTGCTATCGAGCAACATATGAACGATGACGATGACATGACTCAGAGTGAGGTTATGGCTAATTTGAGAGGAACGATTCAAAATGATATTCTCAAGGAATTTATGGTTCGCAATACTTATATCTATCCCCCAGAACCGTCAATGCGGATCATTGGAGATATCATGGGCTACACCGCAAAACACATGCCAAATTACAACTCCATCTCGATTTCTGGGTATCACTTACAAGAGGCTGGCGCCGATGCGGCACTCGAGTTGGGATTTACTATTGCGGATGGTCTCGAGTACCTACGGACTGCTGTAGACGTTGCCAAGCTGGATGTTGACAAAGTCGCACCAAGGCTCTCATTTTTCTGGGGTATTGGTCTAAATTTTTACACAGAGGTAAGAAACTAAACGAGAGGTAGAGATGCGCCAGTTGTTGCATTTCTCTTATAGAAGTTTGCAATATTTTTTCTCCTTTAACTGTTTAGATCGCGAAAATGAGGGCAGCAAGGTAGGATAATTTTGCGGAATTTTGTTTAGTTTCTGCCGAAAGTACGAATGTGAATGTGATTATCCACTCATTGTTGTTCGTCGTTCGAATCCTATCATGATTTGTGTGTTCGTAGGAGGTTATGGGCTGAATCGGTGAAGGAAAAATTCAATCCGAAGAATCCCAAATCGCTTTTACTGAGAACCCATTGCCAAACTTCTGGATACACGCTGACGGAGACCCAGCCGATGAACAACATTGTTCGAACAACAATTGGAGCCATGGCAGCCATACAAGGTGGCACACAAAGCCTCCACACGAATTCGTACGACGAAGCCATTGGTAAGTGCTCATGAAGGGATCGAAATTCTTTCTCAGAAATAAGAAACGGTTCTAACGCCTTGTCTTCCGTGTGTTTCAATAAAATTAACCCAGGCCTTCCAACGGAGCAATCTGCTCGGACAGCAAGAAATACGCAGCTCATACTCCAGGAAGAGACGGGGATAACTGACGTTGCTGATCCATGGGGGGGGAGTTTCATGATGGAATCCCTTACAGATGAACTTTACAACAAAGCGAAATGCATCATGGACGACGTGGAATCGAAAGGCGGCATGACAGCTTTTGTTAACGACGGGCATGCCAAACTCCTTATGGAGGAGAGCGCCGCGAAGAAGCAAGGAAGAATTGATTCTGGTGTCGACGTTGTAGTTGGCGTGAATAAATACCGCTTGAGTGATGAGGAAGAACAGGAGGAGAAAGTGGATGTATTGAATGTTGATAATTCCGCGGTCCGAAACAAACAGATTGCACGCATCAACGAAGTAAAAGCGTCTCGCAACGACAGCGAGGTGAAGGATGCCCTAGCCAACCTTGAAAAGAGTGCTCGAAGGTCCGACAGCACCAGCAGTGCAGACGATCCAAACAATCTACTCCACCTATGTATCGCTTGCGCCAAAGCAAGGTACGTGTTTATCGAAAATTGTACTTCTCTTGCTTGATGATCATAGCACCATCCACACGGCTTTATACACTCATATATTTATCATTGTGTCTTGCATTTCTCTCCCATTATGTCGTTTGTGGCCTAACCTTTGAAACGGAAGGTGCACCGTTGGGGAAATGTCCCAAGCTTTGGAAAATGCATGGGGAAGACACGTCCCTTCGACATCGATGATACAAGGAGTCTATGCTGCCTCTTTCAATTCGAGGCCTGGGGGAGGCGATTCGGAAGCCCACGGAAAATGCTCTGCCGAATACCAATCGATGCTAGACTTGGTTGAAGAATTCGAGGCTGCCGAAGGTCGACGACCAAGAATACTCGTTGCGAAAATGGGCCAGGACGGTCACGACCGCGGAGCCAAGGTCATTGCAACTGGCTTTGCCGACTTGGGATTCGATGTGGACATCGGCCCACTGTTTCAGACCCCCCGCGAGGTAGCCCTGCAAGCAATAGACTCAGATGTGCATATCATTGGTGTTTCCAGCCAGGCAGCTGGTCACAAAACCTTGCTGCCTGCCCTCCAACAGGAACTGAAGGAGCTTGGAGCCGATCACATGGTGGTTGTTGCAGGTGGTATTATTCCGTCTCAAGATTACGACTACTTGTTGAAAGAGACCAAGTCCTGTGCCGCTATATTCGGGCCTGGAACCAGAATTGTCGATGCTGCTAGGGAAGTCTTGAACGTAATTCCTTTAAGTCATCAATAAACAGCAGTACCCGTAGCATCGTGATGACCTCGATCGAATAATAATCGTTTACATCGACTTCAAAAAGCAAGAGAAGATGCCAGTTGGGGGTTCAGATAATTGAAACGATCACGTTAGCATCAGTAGTGGTGTGATGAAATATAAATTGAAATTAAATGTGAAGTTTTTATTTTGTTTATTTGTCTCAACTTATTACTGGCATGAAGGCTGTCATAGCTCAACTTAGATTTACACATGAGAGTGTGGAGTACAGTTGCATTTGACACATAGACCTGGAGCAACAGAGATACAGCAATGTTGATGATGAGAAACAATTGACACAACAATTTCCGTGAAAACTAAGCTACAGTGATATTACTAGGGAGTTCGATGACAGTTTGTTCGGATCGTCTGTTTCACCATGTGGAGATTAAAATCTCCGGTTTGTTTTGGGTGTTCTATCGCAATTGCGACTGGTTCATTGACTGAATGCTTAAGAGCGTTCGCCACGGATACGGCGGGCCAACTGGATATCCTTAGGCATGATGGTGACACGCTTAGCGTGGATGGCACACAAGTTGGTATCTTCGAAAAGACCGACCAAGTAGGCCTCGGCGGCTTCTTGGAGGGCCAAGACGGCAGATCCTTGGAATCGAAGATCACTCTTGAAATCCTGGGCGATCTCACGGACCAGACGCTGGAAGGGAAGCTTTCGGATGAGGAGGTCGGTACTCTTCTGGTAACGACGGATCTCACGAAGAGCGACGGTTCCGGGTCGGTATCTGTGGGGCTTCTTGACTCCTCCGGTGGCGGGGGCAGACTTTCTGGCTGCCTTGGTGGCGAGCTGCTTGCGGGGAGCCTTTCCTCCGGTGGACTTGCGGGCGGTTTGCTTGGTTCGGGCCATTTTGACTCTTTAGTTGATGAAAGATTTGTTGAAAAGTGTTTCAAAATAATTTTGTGAGGGGATTGCGAAGCGAGGAAGACGACGAATTCTTTCATTCGTGCAGTCCACCATGCCGTGTAGTAAAAGTACGGCCTTCGATTGCGACACAACAAGTACTGTACTTCGTATTCATACGGTAGGCAAAACGGCGTTGGATGCAGAAACGATCGTACAATCAAGTACGTAGCACGAGGTACTACCGCTTCTTCTACCAGAGACTAGAAGGGCATGGCTGGCGCTCCTCATTTAGCGCAAACTATCGAACAGAACCCTCGCTCGTAGACATAGTATAAATTTCTACTTGCAATTTTTAATTTCAAATACTGGCGCGGGTCGCGCTGCTTTTTTCTCCTTCTCGAAACCCCCGAAAAATTTCGGGCGCGGCCGTGCGCCACCTTTCGGGAATATCCCTTCGTAACAATACTACGAAATACTACATACGCAAATATAGTACTGAAAATTCGTTGAAAAACGGAGAGAGCCGCGGGCAGTTGTAGAAAGCAGCAGCAGTAGCAGCGAAGAACGACCCGAAACGGACACAGCAGCAACATTGCAACATCCGCAACATCGAAACCCAAAAACATCGACCTCCCACCTCACGCTCACAAAACAAAAGGTGAGACATTCGAATTGTCAAATCAAGACAACGTCTATTATCAAAAGTGACAAGAACCTGCATTACAGACGACACACCATCGCTGTTTGGACTTGCACGGTGTCCAGCACACACTGTCCTTTTGAGTGTACCCAAGCACAATTGTTTTCTAACTTCGTGCCGTCTTGTTAAACTATTTGTCCACAGAAATCTTTAGAACAAATCAAAAACTAATACATCATGTCTGGAAGAGGAAAAGGAGGAAAGGGACTCGGAAAGGGAGGAGCCAAGCGTCACAGAAAGGTCCTCCGTGATAACATCCAGGGTATTACCAAGCCCGCCATCCGTCGTCTTGCGCGTCGAGGTGGTGTCAAGCGTATCTCCGGATTGATCTACGAAGAAACCCGTGGAGTCCTCAAGGTCTTCCTCGAGAACGTCATCCGTGATTCCGTCACCTACACCGAGCACGCCCGCCGTAAGACCGTCACTGCCATGGACGTTGTCTACGCCCTCAAGCGTCAAGGACGTACCCTCTACGGATTCGGTGGTTAAAAAATCTATTTTCTACCAAAACGTATCGATTCGACAAAAACAAAAAAACAAACCGGAGATTTTAATCTCCACATTTTTGAAACAGACACCACCCAGACGTCACAATGCGTCTTTTGTATTAGTAGCTATCAAGAATTAAGACTCCTGGAGAACGGCAAAAGTGTAGTTTGAGCAGACGAATTCTCAAGTAATTGTCGTTTGTGCGGTCCACCATACAGCACAACTTGCAATACTACCTTGGAATACCCTCCAAGGCGTCCAATTCTCTTGATTCGTTTAAAATGTTGATCCAACAGCAACTCCAATACGGTAGTTATATTTAATGCAATTGAATTAAATAGCGTTTCTACTTGTACATATTTTATCTTATCTTACCCTTCCTATGTACGACGTCAAGTTACCCTCTCAAAATATCTTTGTACCGATCCACCCGAACGAATTCGGTAATGAAACGTGCGTGATCTTCCAGCGACTCAATTTCATTTTCGTGGCATCAATAATCAATAGTATCTTTGGAGACACCGTGCCAGCGTTTCGTCTATCCTCGGTCGCGTCGCTTTCCAGTCATACAGAGCGACTAATGAACAGAACATGGGATTGAAAACGATTGCCACTTATGGCCTCGGAAAAGGCAAGGCGGGATCGAGAAGGGTGTCCCTTAGGATTGCCCGGGGCTCGGTCCTCGACTTCTCCGCCAACGAAACGGCTCCGTCCGCAGGGAACCGCACCGGCGCGATCGTCAACGCCGCCAACGAGGGATGCCTCGATGGGGGCGGCGTGGACGGGGCCATCAACAAAGCCGGCGGCCCCGCGCTGTGGAAGGACCGCAAGGCCCTGCCGGTGGTGGCAAGGGGAAACGTTCGCTGCCCCACCGGCCACGCGGTGGTGACGGGACCGAATTCCTACGGGGCGCTGCACGTTCCGTACGTGGTGCACGCGGTCGGGCCACCCTACGCCCACTTCGACGAGGACCGGTTTCCCGAGCTCGACGCCGCGTTGAGGTCGGCCTATCGGCAGTCGCTGGACCGGTGCCGGGAAGAGGGCGTCACCGACGTTGCCTTTTCGTTGCTTTCCGCGGGCATCTTCCGGGGCAGCCGGGGCCTTCCGGACGTCCTAGCGATAGCCGCGGAAGCGATCCGAGACTGGGTGGACGACGCCGATGGATTCACCACCGATGCGGCGAACGCTGCCGCCGGTTCTAGTCCCGACGGCCAAGACGAGAGCGAGGTGCCGTCTCGCTCTCGCCCGCATTGCTTGGAGAGCGTTACACTCTGTGGCTTTTCCGAAAAAGAACTCCTTGCGTTGACAACAGTGTGCCAAGCTTTGTTTGCAAAAGGCGACGACGACCAAGACGGAGAGGAGGACGAAGAAGATGACCCAGACCGCAAAGTGGAGGAGGACAACTAGACCGCGACAAAAAATAATCCCGCGAAGAGACCACAACGACAGAGCAAAAGCCATGTCTCGTGGGATGAAGTTGTGGGGTCTCATTAGCCTTTGCTAGACATGTGATTTGTATTTATTGCACAAGACTATACCACAATAGAATGTTAGAAAAAGGAAGAATAAAATTGATCAAGATTATTGCCGAAAAATATTTTAAGGGGTAGTACTACGCAGTAAGTGATTATAGCGTGTTTGTCTCGTTCGAGAAGGATCCATGCCATTCCATATTGAAAGTGAATCATTTGTCGCCCTATTCTTTCTTGTCGAACGACGAGACGATGGTCCATTGGACTTCATCTCCGAACTTCAGCGGCGTGACCTTGTCTCGGCCGAATTCATAGGTCACCGGCACCTTCCATGGCTTTCGCTCCAGCGTCATCGTCTCGGTGTTGCGCGGGAGTCCGTAGTGGTCGGCTCCCCAGGAGCTGCAAAAGTCCTCGAGCTTGTCCAGGCAGCCCGCCTCGTCAAAGACCTGGCAATAGATCTCGACGGCGCAGTGGGCCGAAAAGACCCCGGCGCAACCGCAGGCCGAGAATTTGGCGTATATGGGGTGGGGGGCGCTGTCCGTGCCCAGGAAAAACTTGGGCAGCCCACTGGTAGCGGCCTCCACGAGGGCCTTCCGGTGGATCTCGGCCTTTTGGAGGGAAGTAGTGGCGTCGAGTCGGTCGCAAACAAGGCACGAGTGTTAGTTTGTGTTCTTTCTTTCCGTTCGTGTCTTCAGAACCCACACGGAAATTGTCTTACCTTGAGAATCGGGAGGCAGTACAAGTGCGGACGAATCCCTCCGACGAGCATGTCTGAAAGGTTGGATTCGAGCATTTAGCAATGGTGGGTGGGATATACGTTGCACAAACAAAAAAACAAAAAATGTGAGAAAATATTCGCTTGATCTGGATTCAGATCTCATGCACCATATAAAGTGGAAATAGGTTGTGAGGCTCTCTTGATGTGTTTTTTATTTTTTCCTGCAAGAAATTTTTCGTTTTCCTGCAAGAAAGAAAGTGTCGTTCGTCACACTACATTCACTGAGAGAAAGACAACCACAGCAAGTGACTTATTCATTTGTGAGATTGTGTCAATACCTACGATTCCGATTGTAAATCAGGTGCTGGGGCGTGATGCTCGCCTTGATGTTCGATGGTGCTTCGTTCATCACGTATTCCACCGCCTCCTTGGTGCTGATGTGTTCCATGGTCATTTTGAGGGTCGGAAAGTCCTTAACCAGCGGTTTCATGATTTCCTCGATAAAGACGGGTTCCCGTTCGAAAATATCGGCGTGCGTGACCTCTGAATGAATGCAGAGCATCATCCCAACCTCCTGCATCGCTTCCAGAACCGGGTAGATAGCTTTGACGTTCGACACTCCAAAGGCAGAATTGGTCGTAGCTCCTGCCGGGTAGTACTTGCAGGCGATAATAGTCGGTGTCCCATCAGAGTTCTTCATCGCGGCTGCCTTTCTGATTTCTTCCGGATCCGTGTTGTCGGTGAGATAGAGCGTCATCAGGGGTTGGAAGTATGCTGGATCTTGCCCATTTTGCGCTAGTGCGGACATGATGCGCTCCTTGTATTCCAGGGCGAGTTTGATGGTGGTGACGGGGGGTTTCAGGTTCGGCATCATCAGACAACGACGGAATCGAGGGTATGCGTGTTTCAGCACAGATGCTGTCGGCGGACCATCTCGGCAATGGTGGTGGAAGTCGTCGGGGTAGCGAATAGTGATCTTTTCGTTTTCCGTCATCGTGGTGTCTTGCTGCGCGCTACGAATCTATTTTGCAAGTGAGATAAGATCACCACCAAGGG
This sequence comes from Pseudo-nitzschia multistriata, assembly GCA_900660405.1. Classification (NCBI taxonomy): domain Eukaryota; phylum Bacillariophyta; class Bacillariophyceae; order Bacillariales; family Bacillariaceae; genus Pseudo-nitzschia; species Pseudo-nitzschia multistriata. The sequence goes on from CAACVS010000346.1 coordinate 51,085, forward strand.
TTGTTCGAAAGTGATGTGTTGCGGAATTATGGTGATGCGATCCTTCGATATGGATTCGGGGAGGATTGATTTGATGTTCTGAAAAATTTCATGGCATAAAGACGTTTGACATCTTCTCGTACGTCCGCCATCCGTCGTCCGTCTGCGCGCCAAAATTTCTGGAGATTTTTTGGATCAAGAAAAAATCATTGATTTTCTTTGCGCGATGTTCACGGCCGCAAGACAAAACATTACGCATTGCCATTGGCACCAGAAACAACAGGATATGATAGAAAGGCAATATTATTTTTGCATTCAATACTGCTGTGGCGTTTGGTAAGGACAGGGTGAGCCTCGACAACCCATAACGCACATACTATCGCAGCATCCAAATTTTCGAGCACGATGTCTGACGAACAATCTCAATGTCAATCCCATTCCGAGTCGAAGGCCCTCACGGACAACCCGGTGTTTTCATCGGCTGCTTTGTGTGTGGTTTTAAACCACCTCGGCCAGAGTTTTAGACCTGAGTACACCCACCAGCTTGTCGAAGGCGAATGTTGGCGGGGGTACAGACCTATCGCATCGGTCCTTCGAGCAGCGAATAGCAGCTACGAAAAGTCCGTGACCAACGGAAAGGAGCAACAATCCTCGCTTTCATCATCGACAACGGCAACGACACCCGATCAATCCATCTTGCACAAATCCCACGGAAACCACAGCTCAGCCGCGAGCGAATTGGAGATCACGGTGGAGATAGCTCCGTCGTGCCAAACATGCTGTGTAGAGATCAAACGTGCCGAAAGCAAACGCGACAATCAAAATTGCGACGATGAACCAGCGACGAAACGACTAAAGACAGCATTGGATTCCGTATCTCGGTCAGAAGGCAATACAAGTTCGCCTGAGAATATTACCTCGTTGTCCTGTCAAGCTCCAATGACAGATTCCGAGATCATCGGCGCCTTGTCGAAGGCATTGCCACGAATAATTTCCGCAAATGCCGACGTCAAAAAAAGCTTTCTTTCCAAACCAATTGGCGATATCGTGGAGGAGTATTCGATTCCTGCAACCACACAAAGTGAGAATAGTCCTTCTGCATCGGCTGTAGAATTCGTTCTTACCGTTGCTGATGGGAAATTGCCAGAGGTGACCGAATACCAAGATTCCGTGCAAAAACTGTCTCTGTTTTACATCGAGAATGCGGATACGGTAGATGTTGGGAAGGATGGTGACGGTGGATTTTGGAAGATCCTGTACCTGTTTCGAAAACATACTCTACCCGCTTTTGACAACAAATCGGGTTGCGAAGATGGTGATGCAAAGGAAAAGACAAAGAAATATCAATTTCAATATTCGCTGGTGGGTTACGTCACCCTTTTTCATTTCAATGCCCTATTCCACAAACCTGAGCCGGGGTGGATTCTCCGTATTTGTCAAGCACTGGTCTTGCCACCCTTTCAGGGCCAAGGCCACGGGAAACGGCTCATGCAGGCCGTTTACAGCATGGCTCACTGCACGAATAACACAGAAAATGCGAAAAGCAGCCACAACATTGTTCAAGTGAACGTGGAAGACCCGGCTCCGGCGTTTATTGCATTGAGAAACAGCATGGACTGGAATCTTGTTCGGGAGCATCACCAGGAATGGAATTGGCCACAAAAAGGATCTTTAAGAGAAGAAAATTCCAAGATGGTGGCACCAGCGGACGAGCTTGTTTTGTTCTTTTCTGCCATGACCGAAAAGGAGGCAATGGAGGTGAGCACCAAAGCCAGGATCACTCCGAAGCAAATCCATCTCACAAACGAGTTGCTAAAACTACAGGCGGTCCGTAATTTTCTCGATGAAGAAACAGTTAGTAGCGGAGACAAGGAAGCTATTGAACGGTATTTTCGTTTGATGGTCAAGAGACGTCTGAACAAAGACCATAGGGATGAACTCTTGGAATTACCTAGCAAGGACGATCAGAAAGCCAGGTTGGCAGCGCTCTTTGCGGAGGAGGTAAAGGGTTACGAACGAATTCTCACTAAAGGATAATGCAATCTTTACCTTCCGGCGTCTGTCGATTTCGCTTCCTTTCTTTTCCTTTGTGTCTACATGAACCACTTGAAATTCTCCTTTGCATCCTTACGACTCCCATGATAGAAGCGAAGTTGATGTACCTATGAAAATTCTTTGATATATAACTTTTGTTTTAGGGGCAAAAAAGCAAATATTTGTTTTACTTTCTCCCACAGCTTTGTTGCATCTTATTGCATTGCATATCAGGTAGCGAGTACGCAAATGAAAATCTATTGGTAGCAGTAGCAGTAAACTTATGTACAAATTCCGTCGTGTTGACTATCCGACAACCTCGACCTTCTTTGCCGCATCAACTCCCCCATCAGAATTCGAATCAACACTACCCCGCATTCGATTGATCAGTTTGCCTTTGCGTTTCTCGAGGAACTCATTCCATTGATCGCGGTGATCATTGCGAGCATACGCAAAAGGAGTGTTTCCGCGAACATCTTCTGTAAGCAGCAAGGCCGGATCGGCGTGGTCTATCAGCAGGTCCACAACGTCGAAATTTGGAGTCGACGTCCACAGTGCATCGTGAAAGGGATTTCGCCCAAAGTCATCGCACCGATCTGTTCTCACCTTCACTTCCACTAAAAGAAATTCGACAACCTTGCGGTAACCTCTTCTGCATGCCATGTGCAAGACAGATTCACCAAATTGATTGCATGCGTCCATGCTTTTCCCACTTTGCCATAACTGCCGAAGTAAGTCTAGGTTGTTCGATCGAATCGCCTTGACTGTCTCAAGATCGTATGCAGCGATGTCTACCTCTGAAGGTTTCTGAAAGGTGAGTGCTTTTGGCGTTGTTAGTGATGTTGATTTTGGTGTTGTCATCTGTTGTTGTACTGCCGCCGAGGAGTTTTCACTGCTGCTGCCGTTAACAGCATCAGCAGATGAAAGTATTGTTTGAAGCACATCAAGAGGTTTACGTTTCGTGACCTTAGGCTTGACGGTTGCCGCTGAGGAATCCGATGGTGTTTGCATAGCTATTGATGTTGTTGCTTTGTTAGTTTTGGGTTTAGCTTTCGTGTGGACAACCCTGGGTTGTTGCGCAGGAACTTTTGATGTTATGGGGACAAGATTGTTGCCGGTATAAGGCATTAGCTTCGGTGCTAATGTCATCTTTCGAATGAATTTTGATTGAATGACTGATCGTGATGTATTCGAATGACGTGATGTTATTTGTTCTTTTCTACTGCCAATGGATTGAGCTTGTGTTCAAACAAAGAGCAGTGCTCCCGTGGTATTTGTTCTTTTGAAGTGTATCGACCTGGCACATAGATGTATGCATCATTCGCGTGTCCAAAATTTTACGGATGCTGTGGTTACGATAGGAGCGAAAACGTATAGTAGGTGATGGGTTGATACCAATTTATGTCGCTTATTTCTGCGTATTTGTCGAGAACATGTCGAAACGTACGAAATAATCAAATTGCTGGCGATCGCAGTCGTAATTCTGGCATCCAGTACACCACGCACTATACGTGAACAACACGGGATAACGTATGTGATGTCGCTTGCCTCCGAGAGAGCTCACAGTATGCGTGGTCTAGAAGACATCAAGGTGCAATGCCGACGGAAGCTGGAGCAACAATTTGGAAAGTACGAGTACGAAGACTTTTTGTGAAACGATTTGTGATGTGGCAGAATTAAACACGTAGCAAATAGTTGTCAATGTGTCGCAAACATGTCGTACGGGTTCGCCTATTGAAGAACCATGTAAGTAGAAATCAACCGATATTGCATTGAGTGTTTTCATAGGCCACAATCCCTATTACAGAAATAGTTCTTCTTTGTGACGTGTAAGGGGATTTGATTTTAGAAGAAGAAGAATCTATTCACGACTTCGGTCGTACCAAGGCAATAGGAGAAAATCTGTAACGGCGTGGTCTAATGTTCAGCATATTGGGTGATTCCCGTTAATAGATGTGCTACTTTTGATAGACTGACAGACCGAAAATTTAGCACATCTAATAACAAAATATATTTCTTTTGACGAAGGTCAAACTGGTGTTATCAAACATAATAAATTTGATGATGGAACTCACCAATGAGTCGGTTGAACTAGTAGTAGTACTCAAGAGGATTCCAACAGATTCCCAACTGCTGCAACAGCAGCCAGCCTTCCTCTCAGTCTGTCCGTTGAAATTTTGATTCCCATTATTACTACTACTACTATAAGAAGAAGTAATGAAAGTGTTAAATATACGAGTTTAGCACATCTGCATCTATGCACGAGATTACGTGTACCTTCTTAGTAGGTGTTAAGTGTGTATGAAAATTGAATTATAAGATTAGAATTATTCGAAGATTACCAAGSGCRTTCACKAGAATTMCGAAGTTCTGATCAGAAGCTCATGTAGACCTGGTAGGGATTCTACATGAAGCTCCTCTATTCCGGACTCGTGACATCTCTGTTCTTCGTGAGGTATTCTTGAATAGTATCTTAGACCTCTTACGATCCTCGGTCCTCTTACGACACATCCTATGATACATACATAGGAAGTGTACCTTACGATAGGTACGTAGGAATGGTATGATCCTTCATTCCTTTCTTCGGAGCTTCGTATCGTAACGATTCATCGGTACGTACGTCCGTTGCATTATCTATAATAATGGGAATCACCCATTGCACCATCAGAGGAATCGATTACACCAGGTACAAGTTGTACAGTACTCGTAGTAGTGGTAGTAGTGGTAGTAGTAGTAGTAGTAGTAGTAGTAGTAGTAGTAGTAGTAGTAGTAGTAGTAGTAGTAGTAGTAACAACACAGCATTTTCAAAAAATAGCTCTGTAGTAGAACCACCACATGATATTAGTACACCTTGTCTGAGGATGAGTCTATTATAAACCTAAATAATAATTAACTTCGTGAACTAGTAGAAGAAGAAGAAGCACTAGTATGGCCAGAACCATTCCTGCACCCAAGTGGAAGAATGCACCTAGTAGCTGATCCAAAGAGTGGTGCTTCACTCCAACAAGGAGTCTTTCTGAAAGTGACCAAGTGGGGATTCAAATCCCCACCCTCAGCCTATCCCTGGGGTGTTACTATCTAAATCATAGGATAAATCCTCATTACACCTTGTCTGATGAGTACTAGTACTACTACTACTACTAGAAAAGTCCAAAATAACTTTCAATTGCTGTGAAACAAGCAGGAGTTCTTCTTGTTAGTACTAACAAGAATTTAGAATTACTAGTTGTTCTTCCTACTACTACTTGTAGTACCACATCGTTGGTGTTACTGTATCATTCAATTGTTATGAGATGCATTGTACTATGATGGCATTGCCAGTTACTAGCAGTACTAGTAGTAGTAGTAGTAGTAGTGACCTACTAGTATGAGGACTACATCTAGTAGTAGAAATGCCAACTTATTCTTGATTGGTGGTTCCCATTAGCACTACTCTTACTAAAAGTAATACTAGTAATTTAATAGCATGATAGGTGATTCCCATGAAATCTTCAAGCTTCAGCAACATGGAATGACAAAAGACCACATTGAAAATGGAGCTGCTACCAATTGCTCCTGATTCAAGTAAGGCTCAGAGGAGGTATCAAATCAAACCAGGCAGAGAAGAAGCATTCCTTTTACAACAAGGTCAAATGCCACCAACTGAAACCTGTTGCATTACCTGAAGCAGTACAGTTTGACAGCATCCTTTTTAGTTTGCATGGTGGTGCTTGTGAAGGGGGGAGCAAAAGCATCAAGTTTAGATGGGATTCTAAGGATCTTTCTTTCCATGAGGACATTGCAAACACTATGACTCTTAACAGGTGGTATGAAATTAAAAGGAACTTGAAGCTGTGGAAGAATGATGCTGAACAGCCTTTTTGTTAAGACCCTAACAATGGCAATGTGACATACAAGTTTGATTTCAACTACCAGACTATTGTGACCAACATGAACTATTTCACTAAAAGGGCTGACTTACTAGACCTCTGTATTGACAAGACCAGCTGGCCCTAGTATCAAGGATTTGGCTGTCCTCTTGTTTACTATCTCAAAGGAAAGATGATTAGTACAAGAGGCAGACAGACCGTTCTCATATCTGATGTTCATTGAATCTGCCTTCACGAGATCCTTCTTTTTCAACCAGGTCTTCTTTAAACAACCAGCACAGGTCTCACTCAGCTCCTGTAAATTACTGAGCCACATCTATACGATGCATCCTTATTGAGGCCTTCCACAAGAAAATCTGGTGTTTTGAGTTTCCCAGTATGCTTGTTTTGCTGCTTGCTTTTTTTAATATCCTCCATTTTTAGCAGGGGTCTCTTCCTTCACAGGATGTATTGTTCTCGATCGATTTAAGGAGAAAATTTTGTGAGCTAAAAATAGTATTTGAGGTGCAAAGTGGTGTCTGTTGTGGGACTGGGTCAAAGTAGACTTTACACTGTAGTAAAAAGATGGCCCAAAATGGATGCACAGTAGAAAAACAAGTAGAATATTATCAAATGGTCAACTCACTCTAAAAGCTATATCTTGGTCCCCAACACCAGATGTTCAACAGCAGAGATAAGCACACCATTGTGGTGTTCCTAATGAAGAGAGGAGGAAGATGGCTGTGTGGTGGTGGTGGGGGAGCTTCTTAATGATATACGTGTACATATATCTAACATTAAAATGTAAGATTAAATCAGCTATTTTTGAATTGTCACAATTATACAATAAGAAAAAATTCTTGGTAGTGTTTGCACTCTAGCCTCTCTCACATCTGTCCCCAACACTAGCCAAATTACAAAGTATTTTCCATCCTTGTTTCCTCACAGCACCAGTAAACAGCAACCACCAGAGAGCATTACACAAGATTGGCTTATCTTCTTTGATATCTACTTTGCCTACAATCCATTCTGACATAGTTTTTCAACCAAACAACAAAACCAGCCCACCCCTCCTTAACCTCCTGTGGTGCCTCCATTGTCACCAGCACTTCTCCTGGTACTAGTAGTACTAGGAGGGAGTTGCCGCCCCTTGTTGGAGCAATTACTAGAAGCATTCTGGTCCTCAGCATCATTAAATTAACAATGGGAACTTTCTTAGTGCTGGGATCACTTGTTATGATATCCGTAGTACTATGATACTAGTAATAGTACTAGTACGTGTCCAGTCACCAGCACAATTGATTGCAGCACTACTACTAACAAGTAACAAGAAAAAGGTGGTGGTTCCCTTTGTTAATTTCTTAATGATGCCATCCTTAGCACAGTAGAACACAGTATGAAATCTACTGAGGAGGTAGTTTGCAACTATTCTGTTGGTGGAGAATCAATCCTGCTTCTTTTTCAGAAGGCAAATCATGCTGAAAATTTTGGGGAGCAACACTCTTTAGAGCTCATTAGAATTTGTACTAAAAAAAATAACGACTTTCTTAGTGCCACAATCAACTGTTACTGGATTCGTAGTATTCGTAATACAATACGGTAAGAAGCGCTCAACCAACGGAAGTTATTTTAGATGGAATGGAGAAGGCAGCACGACTGCCCGTGGATTGTCACCTTGATTTGCGTTCTCGATTTAGTTCCCTCGAACAACTAAGAACCTAAAAATATTGACCAATCAGCGCCAAGAACTTGTTTCTATTCTTCCATGCGACCAAAATCTGCTAAATCCCATTGGTTCTGTGTCAATCAGACACAAACCCAAATGGTTTTTCTGCTCGGCACTTTTCATGTTCTAGGAAATAGAGAATAGAAGAGCCTTCTCGTGTGTTTTTTGTGATGGATCCACGGCGTTAGGATGTCATGGGTATCGTACAAAACATACTGTACCATACCGTACTCCGATCCATTGAAGCGTCATGACATCCTAATTCTTTTATGTTTTCAGCATTTGAGCTCTCGAAAAAGCAGGCGGAAGATATCGACACAATTTAATTATCGGGGACGGCGATAGATTAAGTCCTCACGTTCGACTCCTAACTAGCAAATATCACAAAACAATATCATCCTACCATTGTACATTTACCATGAGACGCGTTTCTTCTCGCCAACGTTTGGTATCTTGGGATGCTTTCGATGCAACCGCTGTTTCTGATTCCGGAAGCGGCAATGACTCTTCGGTCGGGGGATTTGAGGAAGATGATCGATCGTGTGCTTCTGGATACGAAACTGCGTATTCACGATCCTATCACTCATCGATGGCTCTGAATATGCTCTGCGAAGGAAATCTTTACATCAGCAACAGCATTGATAATACAAATAGCATGGAAGAAATAACGGGAATCGACGCGACGACAGAGCTAAGAAGGCGAAAAAGAGACCGGAAATCGTCGCGTTCTTCACCTACTGAGCGTGCTAATAGTTCCAAGATGGTCGAGACACCAAAGACTTTTGTATTCACAACTCTCTCCACGTCAAAATCCCCAAAACTCGTTCCATCGCACTCCTGGGAGACTGGCAAACCGCCGCCGCCGTCGTCCGTTGGATTCGATGACATGATTAGCGATTTACACCTCAAGATATTCTCGTTCCTAGATTTGTCATCACTGCGATCGGCAATGTATTCCAGTCGCCACTATCGAAATTTGATCATCTCCAATGATGCAAGGAACAGTCTCTGGATGGATCATTGTGAAAAAATTTGGCACATTTCAGAATTTATGGAAGAAAGTGGACAGAATCAATACCATTTTCAACCCCATCCAAAATTCACGGACAACTTCCATCTACCAATAGCTGCTCATACTAGCACTGTGACCAATTCCACTGGATTTGAAACTGATCCAGTAGACACCACAAATATTTCCTTGCTACTCAGCTTGACACCAAAAGATTTTCCTACCTGTGTCGACAAAGATGCTTTAAAGTCACGAATGCAGCTCAGCGGTACCATTCGGCAAACTATTCCAGTTGATCGACAGGACGACGAGGACCAACAGGTTCAGTATTATAAAGAACAATCGACGGGTCGTTCTCTCATTCGCTACACCGGATACGTTGGCCAAGGTGACCGATGCATTCGTTCCAATCGTCCTATTCCAAGACCATCACAACGAGCTCGCTTAAACGAGACCTTTGAAAGTGCCAAAGATATAAACGAAATCAATAGCAGTCGGAGCCTAATGAATTCCATTGGTCCGTCGTTTTTGCACATTGACGACTCGCACCACCCATTGTTGTACAGTCTTCTACAGAAATGCAGTTCCAAGGCCATGAAGGGTGATGGCATGAAATCTTCCAAGTCGTCGTCATCGTCAAACTCATCGGTGCTTTCGCCACCATCCCCATCGCTCGCATGGACCCCCTTTGTCGTGCCGTTTGTCGACAAGAGCAGCAGCGACGATAATAGCACGTTCCTGAACGTAACTCCTCGTTTCATTTCGTATTACGAAGTGAGCATTTTGAAACAGGATGGAGGTGAAAACCAGGCCGACTTTCCAGCAGAACGAATGGTGCCACCACCTCTCCATCGAAGGAGCAACATGGATTGTGTAGCAGTTGGTCTCGGAACGAAAGACTTTAACAATCGAACCAGAATGCCCGGGTGGGATCGACAATCCTTTGGGTATCACGGTGACGATGGTGGGATTTTTCACGCTTCTGGAGGAATGCTGAAACAATACGGACCCAAGTTTGGTCCTGGAGATACGGTGGGATGCGGTGTCGATTACATTTCAAAGGGAATATTTTTTACATACAACGGCAAGTTTCTAGGCTATGCATGGAACAACGTCAGCGATGATATCTTAAATAATGACCTATACCCGGTGGTGGGACTCGACACCAATTTTGCGGTCCATTTGAATTGGGGAACAAGCGGCCCGTTTGAATTTGACCTATCCAAATTCATTAAAAAACATGAGGTAGCGGTCATGGCAACATATTCCCTGGATGGGTGCTCGTGCCTTTGTCCCCGTGATACTACTGTCACTGGCGCAACCGCAGCAGAAACAGATTCTTCTACGAAGAAGGTTGCCCGATCGTTTTCCGGCCGTTCGACGTCGAGACGACATCGAAAGGGTTTCATTGGGAAACGCAACCAATCAAGATAGTGTGAATGGAATGCCTAAATCATTTGTTTCTCTGAAGAACAGTCGTTGTCAGTCCGTAGTATAGTATGTGTGGTAGTATTGGAAAAAGAAATGTAAAACAAACAATTTCAGTAGTGTGTGTTTGAATTTTTTAAGCAGAAAAAAATCAATTTCGAGTTACCGCTCGAAATGGAATTCCATTAGAGTCCTTGCTAAAGGACTTATTCGGAGCAGCATGTTCCCAAGGAGCGTTTTTATTTGTGATAACCAGAGCCCTTCTGTATTTCTGTCGCTCTGTAAATTTGTTCGATCAAGAGAAGTCTCGCAAATTGATGAGTGAACGTCATCGCGCTCAGACTGATTAGCATCGGTGCCTGGTCCTTTGACTTTTTACCAGAAGAATACGACGGGTATTTTAATTCCGCCGGGAGCCCCTCCGCGCCACCAATAATGAACGAGAGGCGACTGCCCCCCTCGTCCAACCATTGGTAGACCTTTTCCGAAAATTTCTCGCTCGTGGGTTGGGTTCCCGTTGGATCTAGAAGAATCACCTTGTGGTTCTTGCTTCGGTCCGCGTCAACACCCTTTATCAAAGCAGCATTGTCTTTGTGCCAAGTGGTCTCGACTTCTACGTTCGATGGACGGAGGCGCTTTTCGTACATTTCGACCCCCTCCTCTAGCCACGGCTCGCTCGTCTTCCGGCCAACGATTCGTATGTTGACCTTCATTCCCATGTACAGAACACTTCTGGTTGAATCGCTGGCATCTCTGCGTCCGTAGTGGATTGGTGACGCCGGAGAGAAGGCCAAACCTTGACGGCGGTGGCGATGCGTCCAGGAACCCGACATTCTCGTACCAAAGTAGCTGGATGCACTTAACGAGCACACCTCGGCCGCCAGTGTTGACAACGTCAGTAAGAGACAGACTATTGCCCAAATCATCTTGGGATAGGGATGAGTGCTACCTAGTCTCGAAATTGTGGTTTGCTGCTGTTTTTGATGGGATGGTTGCCAAAGCAGAACGGTTGCACAGCAATAGCAAGGGTAGTATCGCACCATCGGCCATTCCGGAAGCCATCATCTTCAGTCTACTTCCAATACTGTATCATCTAACAAAACAAAGCCATCACTTCTTTTCGGGCTTTTTTTGACATAGGTGTATCGTGCGTACTGCGTACGTTACCTCTCTTGATGTTAGTACTTTACATAGGTACAATACCAACCTATCCCACACTGCATACCGCGCGCCGGCGGGCTATCTATCCGCAAAACAGTATCGGCGTTCAGGTTTAGAGTTAAGGTTTTCTAAGTTGAAGTGTATCGCCATGTTTCCACTCGAAACTCTTTCACGTGGAACAAGAATTCGGGCTTTCGTTGTCTTCCGGTCCCCATCACGGAGATCCTGGGAAATGCGTTCTGTGAAAAACCCTTCAACAACGACGGTGTGCTCTCTGTCCTCTCGACGACGACGAAACCCAAGCTAGGGCGTTTCGTCGATACACTAAAAATCTAGATTGCCGAAAGAGGAACACAATATTCTATCCCGCCCCAAACACACCTATATATATACACACAATGAAGTTCGTAATTGCTGCTAGCCTCCTCGCCTCGGCGTCCGCCTTTTCTCTCGGACCCGCCGCCAACACCCAGGGATTCAGTTCGACCGTGAGTGCACCGAATGTCGTTGTACCGATGCGATCGTCTCTTCGTGCCCATGAGTGACTCTTGTTCGCAGTGTTCGATGTCGTTCCTTTGTGCGCGCTAACCGATGTTTGTTCCTTCAGGCTCTTTTTGCGGAAGAGGGCGGAGAAATCAAGCCCCTCCGAATCGGTACCCGGGGATCTCCCCTGGCCATGGCACAGGCCTTCGAAACCCGAAGACGCCTCCAGGAGAACTTTCCCGAAATGAACGAGGACGGTGCCATCGAAATTTGCGTCATGAAGACCCAGGGAGACATGATCCTGGACAAGTCTCTCATGGAATTGGGAGGAAAGGGACTCTTCACTAAGGAGCTCGATGTTGCCCTTCTCGGAGACGAGGTCGACATCTGCGTGCACTCCATGAAGGACGTTCCTACCTGGCTGCCCGAGGGAACCGTCCTCCCCTGCAATTTCCCCCGCGAGGACACCAACGATGCCTTTATCACGAAAGACAATGTATACAAATCCATCGCCGACCTCCCCGATGGATCCGTCATCGGAACCGCCTCCCTCCGCCGACAGGCCCAGATCCTCTCGCAGAACCCCACCCTGAAGTGCGTCAACTTCCGGGGCAACGTCCAGACCCGCCTCCGAAAACTGAACGACGGTGTCGTCGACGCCACGCTGCTGGCCATTGCCGGCCTGAAGCGAATGGACATGGACAAGTACGCCACGGCGGTCCTCGACTGGGACGAGATGCTCCCCGCCGTCGCCCAGGGAGCCATCGGCGTCCAGTGCCGGGAGGGAGACGAGCGCGCCCTGCAATACATCAACAAGCTGAACGACATGGACACCCACGTGTGCGTCAACTGCGAGCGCGCCTTTTTGGAGGCCCTCGACGGAAACTGCAAGACGCCCATTGCCGGACAGGCCCGGATCATCGACGGGGAGATCAAGTTCCGGGGGCTGATCGCCATGCCCGACGGATCCCAGAAATTCAGCGTCGAGTCCTCGGGAGCCATCGAGGACGCCGTCAAGATCGGAAAGGAGGCCGGAGAAAAGCTCAAGGCCGACGCGGGTGACAAGTTCTTCGAAATGATGGTGGAAATGTCCCCCCAGCAAGTATTGGGACAAATCACGAAATAAACAAGAAGAAAGGAATCGAACGGGATGACTCGAGGAACATTTTTTTTGAAACACCAACAACCATCACTGTAAAATCATAGAGAACATTGTTATCCAATACAGTACAGTACTTTTGCTTTTTGGTTCGCATCCTCGCAATTCGTCGTACGACGTGTGTATGTACCGATTGTTGGGTTCGGTTTCGGTGTCTCGCCTTTTCTTGGAACGAAAGGCCAAAGACCGTCGTCTCTCTGGGAACCTGGAGAGAGCCCGGAATCGCCGCACACGGGACGAAACGACACGAAACGACACACCGGTCGTCTCGATCGGGCATCCCGCAAACCACTCCGCGAGCGGTGCGCTACGGCGGGGGACGGTCCCGTCCACCGAGCGAATGCGGCTTCCGCCCTCTCGTGTTGCGCTGCCCGAGGCGATTGTGCCCCCCGCACCGCTTGTCCGGCAACGGGAAGGGACGGATTGGCTTTTTGAGGCCAACGCGATCCCGATCTACGGCAGGCGTTTGTAGAGGCATGCAAGGCATCGCAATAGAAATATAAATATAATATAGTATTTACAAGTAGTTTAGGTTGGCAAGTGCCGAATCCGGCAATGCACGACAACTTTCTGTTCCACCCCCAGCTATCTTCCACAAGGGTTCCAACTCGAGCGGTGGCTGCGAGAGCAGTGCCTTGCCGTGTCGCACGGCATGCACCACGGCAATAAGAAACAAAAGGCCTGGTGTGTCTGATGTAGCTGGTGTGCCGTATGTGTATGTGTATTTGTATGTGTATTTGTATTTGCACAACACTGCATGATCGTTTCCTGGTGGTGAGAACGAACAAGTTTGTCGCKGCACGACGGTCCCTGTTCGGTGCAAAGTGGTTCGTTCCAGCATCGTTGGCAAACGCTCTGTTGCGGGATTTGTGCGTTGCAAGGTTTGCTGCTGTGGACGCTGCGACAAGCCACAATGTTTGTTGGTTCCCGGACGTTGCCCCCCGCCCCCTCTCTTGCTCCCGTCCGGGATCTTGTCTCGTCTTTTTTCAATCTTGTTCTGGTTTTGGTTCGTTTTGTTTTGTTTCGTTTCGTTTCGTTTCCGGTGGTCCGTCCCGCTAGGTCTCCCCCATCAGGAGCCCCTCGTGCATGTCGCCGTCGGAGAAGATGACGTCGTTGAGGGCCGCGTTCCGGGCGCCGTTCCGGCCGGCCCGGCGGCGGATCCCGTGCCAGAAGGTGTACCAGGACCCCCTCAGGTAGTAGTAGATCCGGTAGCGGTTGGACATGGCCGCCCCAAAGGCAAAGAAGAAGAGGCCCGCCAGGACCAACCAGCAGGCCGTCTTGGCCAGGAGGACCAGGAGCTTCTTCCAGCCGTGGCGGCGGTGGTGAGCGGGACGGGAATCGCTGGGAGCGGCGGTCGGAAGGCCCGTCGTCGGGGCAGCAGTGGTCGGCGCAACGGTGGTCGGGAAAGGGGTCGACGGGGCCACCGTGGGAGAGGGAGACACCGACGTCGAGTTCGAGGAGGTGGCCGCGCTGGGCGCCGGGGAGGGAGACGGCGAGGGTTCCTCCGTGGGATCTTCTCCGGGGGTCGCCCTCCCCCGCAGAAGAGCGGGTTCTCTCTCGCGCAACCACCCCGAGTCGCCCGAGACCGTACCAGCGGAGGCCTCGGCACGAACCAGGAGAAGCAGGAGGAATAAGAAGAGGCGCTGTGGTGGAACCTGCCGCATGGTTTGTTGTTCTGTTCTGTTCTGTTCTGTTCTGTTTTGGGTGCGAGTTTGCTTGCTTGTTTTTGGTCCCGATGGATTCGAGGATGTGTTTACAGGTGGTGCTTTGGTACGGTTGGCCACGGGGAAGATTGGCTGCTGCTGCTGATGTTGCTGTTGGTGATGCTGGTGATGGTGACGACTCGGTTGGTCTTGTTGTTGAGGATAGCACCGAAGCGCAATGGTCTTTCTGCTGCTTCTTGCTTCGGAAACTCGGTGTGTGACACTACCGTACCTACGAGAGACCGGAGGGTGACTGCATACTACTGCATCCTCTCAAGTCGTGTCAACCGAAACCGCAAGACGGTTTGAGAGAACTCAGCAAGAAATTTGTACGGTACCCTTTGTACTAGTACGCTACCCGTACATACGTACGAAGAAAGCCATCGAACAAAAATGGTCGTTCGTTCTGGATCAGTGTTTTTCTTTCCTTTGTTCTTTCCCTCGCTCCGTAACGAGGAAACAACGAAGAATCACAAAAATCAATCCATGCTGTGCGGTACATACCGTAGAGTTCCGTGCGGCAAGTACGAGTAGTATGTAACCGTAAGTATCCTACTACTACTGTGATCACGACTGTCAACGCTAAAATCCACTACTCGTACCTACGTAGTACCAGGGGTCTACATCATACAACTCAGTCGTGGGTGAGTCACGAGGCAGTCTCGTGTCACCCGGCAGGAGAAAGATTTGGGGCTATGGTTCGACACGCGTCGAAAATCCAAAAATCCGTTCCCCAAGAGTTCACGAGAGCAAGCCCGGCATAGACCGGCCTGCTCGCTCGGAACCACGGATCGGTACGTGCGATACCATAGGTCCCAGTAAAAAGGGTAAGTAGAAATTTGTGTGAGTCCGTGACACGACTGTATTTTTTGGTTTGCATTGCTTAGTACTGTATTGTTCTCTCTCTCTCTCTCTCTCTCTATCCCTTGCCAAAGTGGTGGCAGCAAACAGCATTTGAAATTTTTAGAATTGAGAAAACCAAAAAACAGAGCTTCAACTTTCGAACAAACCGAACTTACCGTACGAGGAGTACCGCGGGTTACAGCAATACATACCTTTCGTACAGTTCTGTACGAAAACGTACTCGAACAGGTTCAAACGGTACCGTACGGCACGACAAAATACCACCACTATCCTTGTAACCTACCGGTATTCTACCGTACTTGGTACTGCACGATACGAGACGATACGATACGATCCCTGAACTCTTTCCTTCTTCTCTTTCCGATACGACAGCAAGGACGCCGAGTTTCGGAACGATCGCATCGGCAACAGCAATAGCAACACCAACACCGGCTCTAACGAGAAAGTGCAAATCCCATTGCCGCACCACGACAAAAACACAACACATACACCCCCGCAACCATGTCGGCTCCACCAGTAGCTCCTCCCCCGAAAACATTTCCGTACGATTTCCTCTTCAAGGTGCTCATCATCGGAGATGCCTCGGTCGGAAAGGTGCGTCGTTCTTCCCCGGTTCCGTGATCGCGGTTTGGTTGGACGGATCGAATGGACGGATCGAATGGCCGGATCGATTTCTGGCAACCGGGAACGGACCCGCGTGATTTGTCGCCCTCCCCCCCCCATGTCGCTGTGCGTGTTTGGCAGACGCCACACCACAACAACTCCCGCCGCGGTTTGCCTTCCTCCCGTTTGTTCCGTTTTGCGCCGCGTTGTGCAGGACCCCTCACCACGGTGTTGTCTCTTTTTTTTTTCTCGCGCGGGAACGCCCTTGCCGACGAACCCACTCCGTTGCACGCCTCGCCGTTCTCTGTGCCTTGCCACGACGCGCCGCCCAACAGTCGTCGATGCTCCTCCGGTTCACGGACGACTCCTTCGACGAGCACATCCAGTCGACCATCGGCGTCGACTTTAAGGTCAAGCACCTCGAGATGAGCGGGAAGCGGGTCAAGCTCACCATCTGGGACACGGCCGGCCAGGAGCGCTTCCGGACGCTCACGAGCTCGTACTACCGGGGGGCCCACGGCGTCGTACTGGTCTACGACGTGACCCGAACGGATTCCTTTGAAAACCTCGAGCAGTGGCTCAAGGAGGTCAAGCTTTACAGGTACGCGCAGAATCGCAATGCTGCAGTGTTGTGTTGTGTTGAATTGAATTGTTATTGGATTGTTATTGATTGCCGTATTGAGTAGCACTGCAGTTTTGCGTGTGGCGTGGCGTGGCTTGGAATCGTGCATCAAAAGAGATGGCACCGACTCAACCGGTTTCGTTTGCTTGGTTCTTTTTGCCGCGCACCACCCACACCCGCGCCGCTCGTTTTCCCGCTTGCAGCCCGAACAACGGCGAGTCCGTGGTCAAGCTGCTGGTGGGGAACAAGATCGACATGGAACGCCAGGTAGAGCGGGAACGGGCCGAGGCCTGGGCCCGGTCGCACGGCATGCTCTTCCTGGAGGCCTCGGCCAAGACCCGCCTTGGCATCAAGCAGGTCTTTATGGAGGTCGTCCAGAAAATCCTGGAAAACCCGGAGGCCCTGGCCTCGGCGGTACCCGGCAAGCCCAAGCTGCAGATCAAGCGGCCCATCGAATCGATGGACGACGACGACGAGGACGACGAAGGGGGTTGCTGCTAGGGAGCATCCGGCAGCCCGCGTACCGCACGAAACGATAGGAGACGGGAGTGGTGCCGGAGCCCGCGTCGGCTGTGCTGGTTGCTGCGCTGAAAGCTGCTTGCGGTACCGGTACCAATCCGTGGCTGCGGTTGGAAACCACCCCTTGCGATGGAATCGGTAGCGATCGTTTACGGGTTTCGACGCATTCCTTTGGAAGAAAGAAACGGCCGTGCGTACCGGCAAGTGCGTGCGGATGCAAACTGGATTGGAAACGAAGAACTCAACAAACAAAGAAACAAACAAATAATTATACGCACACCCACACACGAATGAGATATCTAACGAGGACTCAAACACTATCTACTTTGCTCCGGAAGAAACGTGGGGCGGGCGATCGGTGTCCGCAGTTTGTTGTTGAAAAATACCGTTATGCGAGTGAATTGAGGCCCTCCAACGGCATGCCAGACCCTCTACCGATATAGTGACTAGTTTAAGAGTTCATGTAACTGTACATATATTGTAAGGGAATGATTTTTATGCACCAGCTTGACGCTATCCCCCTTTCTTGCTAGATATTGTAAATGATAGCACGATACAGCTCCAAGAGACCTCTATTTGTAGGAGTCAAATTCTATCAATATTGGAATGCTACACATGTTATATATCTGGTTCTTCGTCCTCGTCCTCGTCCTCCTCGTCCGAGCTGTCAAAGTCCATGTCGTCCAGGTCGTCGAAATCGTCGTCCGAGACGTCGAAGAGATCCTCGTTGATGTCTTCCTGGGCGTTTTCGGCCGCGGCCTCCATGGCCTCTATGTTAAGTGTTCCTCCCGTCTTGTCGGTAAAGTGCTGATAGCCCGTCAGTCGCCCGGACTTGTCCACCTCCTTTACGGCGCCCTTKGCCCCTCCCTTTTTCCTCGTGTCGGCCGATGCCTCCGCCTTTTGCTGCGCCTTGAGTTCTTCCATCTCGGCGTTGAATTTGTCCCGCCATTCCGCGAATGTTTCGTCCGTGACGGGTGTTCCCTCGGCACGGCCTGGGATGCGCGATTAAAGCAAGAAAGCGACAAGCCAACAGGTCAGCCAGGGCAATGAGAAGATTTGCGGGGTCCGTCGTTGCCATCGCTTCGTCGAGCGAGCAGAACGGTGGCAAACAGAACAGAACGAAACAGAACGAAACGAAACAAAACAAAACAAAACAAAACAAAGCCAAAAACAACTTACGTCTTCGAACAGCGAGCTCTTCCGATTCCGCCTGGGTCATTTCTTCCTTCTTCTTTTGTGCCTCGTATACCTGCTTGGCTTTTTCCTGTCGCCAAGCAAAAACACACCGAGACAACGATAGAAATACACAAAACGGATGTCAAAGCGTCAATGTGAGAGATCCTTCCCTTGCAAGGCAAGCGACTTCAAACGGATTCCATCCATCTGTGTGCTGAATTGTACCGTTCTATAGTACAAAATATGTCAGGCAGATATTATCCCACTGAAAGGTGGAGTCGATTCCGTCGCCTTGGCGGCGACCGAACCGTCACATCTAACAGCCAATGGGATCTTGTCTGCTTCCACCAAGGGTGCTATTCTAGCGCGAAACAATCTTTCGGCGGAACGGCGTGTGAAGCACGGAGGCAATCGCTACAAACGCCCAACTCCACCAGTTTGCGCAATATCTTGTGTCAAAGACAACCAAACCAAAACGAGCTGGTGCCAAACACAGAACCATCCAATCGTTTTGAAACCGTTCGTCGAGTTTCCGCTGAATCCAAACAGATTCATTTGATTCGCTACGTACCTCGTCTCGCTTCTCTTCCTTTTGTCGTTTCAGCATCAGCGTGTACATCGATCGATCGTCCATTCCCTTCTGGTTGTTTTCCAGCAACCATTCCCGCAGCCGTTCGCACACGGCATACACGACGGGCATGCCCCTGTTGTTCTCGGCCTCCTCGTTGGCCAGTTCCAACAATTCTTGCTCGTGCTCTTCCGTCAACCCCTTGAGCACCTTTATGTTAAACTCCGGAAGGGACTCTTCCGGGTAGTCGAGGGGAATCTTTGCCACTACCTTGACACCAACGTGGTTCTGGGGAGCGTCCTCGTCTTCCTCGTCCGCGGCGAGTTGCTCGGGGTACAAATCGACCGCCCATTCGAAGGGTTGTTCCGAGGATATGATTTCTAGGCAATCGTCAAAGATGGCTTCGAGGGCCTCGGCCTCCATTTCTTGCTCTTCGCGGAGTTCCTCCGACATGATGGTTCAATTGTTTTGGATTTTATTGCGCGCTGTGCTAATATTGCAAATGCTTGTTGTGTGCGCGAGTCTATGGTGCAAATGTCCCGTTTGGAACCGTCTTGCTCTCTCGTGCCGAGATTCGGTGTTCTGCAGCTAGTGCCTCTGCGTACGAGCAGTCCTTGTTGAATGCGATTGTGTTCTCGACGAGACGAAGATTGCAGGGTTCAATAGCAGAGAATTTCTTCTTTGTATTCACCTACCGACCATACCGATGCTGTGTGATTTGCTGCATTGTGCTCCATGCTCGTTCGTAACATGTGATGCCTCGTTTGGCACATTTGTTTGAGACGGTTGACGTACGGACTGGGACTATGAGCGTCAATTTCTGTGGGAAAAGATCCTAGTTGTAACGTACGAATGTCCTACACGAGGTAGTTGCTGCTTGCAAACTACCACAACGTACAACTGCCGTACTATAGTACGGCTGATAGTTTTCCATACAACAAAACTTGCGGTGGTCGTGTGTTTCACCTTCAATTCAAAAATGCGTTTAAATAAAATAATTCCAGTCGAAATTGTCAATAGCACGTAGTGTTGGACTTGACAACGAAAGAAGAGAAAACACTTCCTGAGACAAATAACTTAACACCATGAGCGACGAGAAAGCTGTCGAAGAACTGGCAAAGAAAGTCGACCGATGGACGCTGCAGGACGATTCTACCATTGATTATGGGTATCTAGCCCAAACGTACGGCGCTGGCATCAAGGAAGCCAAGGAGGGCGACAAAACATTTTATCTGACGACCGCCATCAACTACACCAATGGGCCCGCCCACATGGGCCACGCTTACGAGGGAGCATCCAGCGACGTTATCAGTCGATTCCAACGATTGAAGGGCGACAGGCCCTGTTACTTTGTCACCGGTGCCGACGAACACGGACAGAAGGTCGCGGCCGCGGCAGAGAAAGAAGGAAAGGACGCGCAACTCTACTGCGACAAGGTATGTTGTGCAGTGATGCGCTGTGCTGAGTCGCATAAAGAATAGCTGCTGCCATTCGGAACAGCTCGTATTCTCGTTGAATGTTCAATTTTCGTTTCATTCTTTGTTATTGAACCGACTCTTACCAAACACCATCGCATTCTTTTTCGAAACGCGATGCCGCACAGTATGTCGATGGGTTCAAGAATCTTAACCAGCGCCTTTTGGTTTCCAACGACGACTACGTTCGAACGACGAGTGCTCGCCACAAGCGCGTGGCACAAGAACTCTGGAAGCGTTGCGCCGCCAAGGGTGACATCTACCTCGATGCCTACTCTGGATGGTACAACGTCAAAGAGGAAACCTTTGTGACGGACATGGAGGCCGAGAAGAACGATTTCAAGGATCCTTCCTCGGGAATTCCACTCAAGCGAGTCGAAGAGGAATCGTATCTCTTCAAGATGTCTGCATATGCGGACAGGCTCATCGAGCACATCAAAAACAACCCCGACTTCATTCGCCCCGAACAACACAAAAACGCTGTTCTTAGCCGGTTGACATCGGATCCTCTTCGGGATCTATCCATCAGCCGCACCACTTTCTCGTGGGGTATCAGTGTTCCGGAGGGATTCGACGACAAGCACGTCATGTACGTGTGGATCGATGCCCTCTCGAACTACCTGACTGGTATCGACTACTTCGGAACCAATGGAGACGGAAAGGAGGGGATCGAAAAGTTTTGGCCCTGTGACGTCCACATCATCGGAAAGGACATCTTGTGGTTCCACACGGTGATCTGGCCGTGCCTCCTCATGTCCGCCGACATTCCCCTGCCCACGTCGGTCTATCTCCACGGCTTTGTCAACGATCGGGAGGGAAAGAAGATGTCCAAAACCGTTGGCAACGTGGTGGATCCCCACGATGTGCTAGACCAGTCTCACGTTGACTCCTTCCGATGGTACGTATCTATATATGTGTGCACACGGCTGAATAGCAACGCAACTTTCTTCAGCGCTTGCTTGAGCGCATTAGAAGATGCGAACTCGTCCATATCGCATCGATCATGTGTATTGGTGACCCATAGGATATATCTCATGTGTGCTTTTGCTTTGTCTATCTTGAACCTATAGGTACCTCTGTAAGGAGGCTCCCTACGGAGGAGAGTTGTCCTACAATATTGACAACATGCGGGAAATGCATAACGCTGATTTGTGCGATACGCTTGGAAACTTGTTGAACCGCGCTACCAATCTCTGCAAAAAGTTTTGCGGCGGTGTTATTCCCGACGTTCCTGGTCCCGCCAATCCCGTAGTCGACTTGGCCTCCATCATTGACAATTACACCGCAAAAATGGACCAGTTCGACTTGCAGGGAGGCGCTGCCATTGCGATTGCGGGATTCCGTGATGTAAACGGTTACCTACAAACCGAGGCTCCCTGGCTCAAGAAGGGCGATGAGCACGCCGAATTTCGTCAAATCGTGGTCCGTGCCACACTGGAGGCCATTTATGCATTGGCCCATTTGTTGATGCCATTTTTGCCGGTGGGATGCAAATTCATTTTCAACAAGCTTGGAAAGGAACCCGTTTCGCTCACTGAGCTGAATCGTGATTGCCGAAGCCTTGATACCGGTGTAAAGATTGAGGTGGGAAGAGTGCTCTACGAAAAGATGCTTTCTGACGCCGAAAGGGACAAGAAAGCCGGTGGAAAGAAAAAGGAATCGTACGAAGAAGCCCAGAAACGCAAAAAGGAAATGAAGGCCGCAGCTATCGCTTCTTCCGAAAAGGGAAGAGGAAAGGGCGACGCCAATCAGTCCGACTTCACAAAGATGGAAATTCGCGTTGGAAAGATTATCGAGGTTTGGAATCACGAAAGTGCCGATAAACTGTTTTGTGAAAAGATCGATTGCGGCGAGGAAACCGGACCGCGTGAGATTGCATCGGGACTGCGGGATTTTTATTCCATTGAAGATATGAAGGACAAACTTGTTCTTGTCGTTTGTAACCTGAAAGCGTCCAAGATTTTGGGCTTCAACAGCAATGGAATGGTCCTTGCTGCAAAGGAAGAGGATGGCAAAACCGAGCTTGTGGAGCCGCCAGAGGGCTCTCAAGTTGGTGAACGAGTTTACATCGAAGGATTGAGCGGTGATCCTTTTTCTTCCAGTCAAGTGAAAAAGAAGAAGATTTGGTCCAATGTTTCGAAAGAGCTCAAAACAGGCGAAGGCGGAGTCGCAACGTGGCAAGGAAAAACCATTCAGACTGCAAGCGGTCCATGCAAAGTTGCGAGCTTGGTTGGGGCTCCTATTTCATAAAACCTAAGTTTATCGGTCGGTTCCGCAACTAGCAGTATTATGACTTGGATTTTACAAGCAATCGAATCAATAAACTACAGTATCAGTATTTCATTATCGTAGTTCTAGAGTAGTAATGTCCTGGGCTTTGCAAGAAAAATCATCTTCGTGCGCTTCATGTAAGCACTTCCTTAGTTTGATTTGTCGCGAACAAAGGCAATATATTATGCTTTTGCTTTCGTAGCCGTGACGACAAACATGGGATCTCCAATGATGCGTTGGTCTTTTCCTCCTTTTCTTGTCGACAAGTCTTTGGC
Source organism: Pseudo-nitzschia multistriata (assembly GCA_900660405.1). Taxonomy (NCBI): domain Eukaryota; phylum Bacillariophyta; class Bacillariophyceae; order Bacillariales; family Bacillariaceae; genus Pseudo-nitzschia; species Pseudo-nitzschia multistriata. Next base: position 73,988 of record CAACVS010000346.1, read on the forward strand.
TTTTATAGCTTCAAACCCACCGTCACAAAAATGCAAGTATGAGCTTACATAATATGCATGGTCAATGTCATCTCCACCGGTCCATAAACCAACTGCCTTGCTCAAAAAAAGGCGATTGGAAAATATGATGTGAACCTGCCCACCAGGTTTCAGAATGCGACCAACTTCTTTCAAAACTTGCAATGGCTTAGTCAAATAGTCTATGCTAAGTTGGCACAATACCACATCAAAACTTTCGGTCTCGTACTTGCTTAATTCCGGGTTTTGGTTTAGATCCTGGACAATCCATTCCGTTAGAGATGGGTTGCTTTCCAGTTCTTTTGCATTCATTCCCAGTCCTGCAATCCTTGGTATTTTCTGTGCAACATTTTTATCTATATGACTCGTCCAACTAGAACAGAGATCGAGGACTGCAGTGTCTCGTCCGGGTTGAATTGCACTGTTGGATATGTATTCTGTGACGAGTTTGACTGCATTCTCGTCTACATGCTCCACAAATCGTGGATCCTGGTAGAATATCGAGTCGGGTGTGTTATCTAGCCTTGCAAACTGAGTATTTGACTCGCTTTTGCTACCACTGGCAGGATCCGAGGAGTTGATTGGATTTTCTTCTGTGCTCCAATCCGTTGGAATAGAGGATTCGATCTCACCTGGATCTGGGAGGCGGATTCCGGTCTTAGGATCTACGCTTGTGCCCCATGCCGGTTGAAGCCCCAAAGCAGCACTAAGCACGGTTACCGAACTGCCAATAAAGCCCTTCCTTCCCATCTGCCCCGTTTCCACCACTTCACTCGACAATAGACATGCTGAATTATCATCTTTATCACCATCCAATTTGTCGCTAGAGACCGACCAAAGCGCAGCAGGAGATTGTGATGCCTGGGGTCCTCGTGTCCCTTGGTTGAATAACATAGGTGCGGATTGAATCGACGGTATCAATCGATTCGGGTCAGATATTCTTGGGAGAACAATGTATGATTGCACCAACAGAGTGGGACACAACAACAACTGGATCATTTTTGAAAACCCGACCATGGTAAGAAGTATCAAAGACTCCTGCGGAAGACCCAAGTTCTTTACGAAGACGCTAGTTTTAATGGTGGATGGTTAATATTAATATTTCCTGCGAGCCCTATTCATGGAAAACACTTCGGCCCTTGTCCCGGAGGGAGAGCAAAGCGTAACAACATGATCGCATTACTAGCCTAGGGAGCTTTAACTCCTTTCATCTCCCTATCGGCGAATTTCGAATCATCAAAATACGTCGAACGTCATGAATGCAGTCAGCATTTTTACTTTCCAGTCGTGCACTGTTTTGCATGAACGTTCTTGTCTTGTGTTGTCAGATTGCCAGATACTGTATCTGATTCAGGGGTCGAAGTGAAAGTTAGAGGGATGACCGACCCCTAAATGATCTCCTTGAGGAAAAAGGAATTCTGTGAACGATTATTACGTACGAATACGAGGAAATGTGTTAATTCAATACGTGTGCGTAGGTGCATGCGTATGAAGCCTTAAAAAGTATGAAACATTAACCTTATTGACTAGATAAATTAGTAAAGAATGAGAACAATTATATGGCTCTCGATTCACCCATTTTCAGGTCCTTGTTTCATTCTTGGGATTCACCAATTCCATCCACGACTCATTGACAAATAATCCACAAATATGTTTGTGATGAACAATTTTCATCATTTCTCGAGAACGCGCGACGTCTGTTCGTCAACACACTCCTCGCTGCAGTACCTACTGTGTCTACGATCATGTACAGGACTTGTCCTCACACGGTGGCCGCTGCTGCAGTGTTACTTTGCACCTTTATCTTCATACAGAGTGCTTGGGCGTTATGATACACTTGTTTATAATGGAGATAGTCCTTCTCAGAGATCCCTTGGATGGTGTTTCTAGTAAACCTTCTGAACTTTGCTCCTTGTAATGGTTTGGTGAAGTAGTCTGCAACAATTTCATGGGTGGGACAGTATTCGACGGTTACTTCGCCTGTCTTTACCTTATCGGTGATAAAGAAGTACCGGACATTGATGTGTCGCGTTCTTTTGGTACTCGATGCCCTCCCGTTCCTCTTGAGCTTAATGGCACTCTCATTGTCTTGATACAGGACGTTATTCCTGACCAGTTTCATGGACGCACAGTTGACATTACTTGCATTGTCAGTCATGTGTTGTTGTTGGGCCAACAGAAAGAGTCTTGTCCAGACGATGAAATTCATGTTATCATCTACTCCAATGATTTCTGCTTCCGTTGAGCTCTTTGTGTTCAGCTTCTGCTTGGTGCACGTGGTAACCGCCCCACCTTGTCCCAATGTCATCACTCCTCCAGAGTGACTCTTCATGTCATTGTGGACGGCAAAGGCTGCATCGACGTGCCAATATACATTTCCGGTTTGGTCCCAGCCCAGCACTAGTGGCAGGAATACTGTTTCCTTCAAATAACCCATCACGTGCTTCAGCTTCTTCCAATCGTCAACATCTGGTGCTGCAACCCGGGTACATAGGAACACAATCGCTGTTTGGATATCTGGTCTTGTCCGCTTAGATGCGTAAAGCAGCTTTGCTACATAATGATGGAAGCGTGTGGCTTGGTCTTCCCCAAGCTTCTCAGCTTCATCATTCACCTTGAGCAAATGGTCCGCCGCCGGTGTTGCTGCTCCTCTTCCTTGGAGGTCCTTGGGAAGACCCTGCAGCACGTCCTCCAGGTAGTCAAACATGCTTAGTTTAACCTTTCCTTGCGACGAATAATCCAGGGTCATGCCCACATAGTCATGTATTTTACCCCTGGTTTCAGTGAGTGGTGATTCAACACCAAACTTTTCATTGAGCTTCTCAATGATCTTGGTTACTACTTTTTCGTCCTTGTGTGAGATTTTAAAATCATCCACATGCCATACAATGGTGCATTGTCGACCATTGATTATTTTGTTTGCAGTGCATGGATCGTATGGATTCAGCTCAAAACGCCACTCCTCCAGTTGACCGGATAGCTTCTCCCAAAATAGTAAGGCAGCTCGGAGTGTGCTGTATATTGCCTTCTCCGCACGTGTAAACAGTGTTTTCTTCCCTTGTCTATTAAGTATGTACTTACTGTACATTCTTGGATCGACACGGCACAACAGCTCAGCCATTGTTCCATCCAGACGGATATAGACGTCCTCGCCCTCAGGCATGTCTGTCTGCAGGAAGGCGCCAGGAATATCCACTGTTGCAACATCCCTTTCCTCGATCGCATCTATGATGCAGGAGAGGATCAGCGCATATAGAGATACCGTTGGCGAGGTCACGTCCTCCTTTTGGATGTAGTCACGCTGTCGACGACCATCTGCACACCCTCTTCCTTTAATCGAGGTGTCCCTTTTTCTTTTGAGGAACATTAAATAAGGTAGAGCTTGCTCTACCACTTCCTTTTTCATAGTCTTCGGATCCAGCACTGATAAAACCTTTCGATCGTGGATCTGTTTGAGTTCCTTCAGCACTGCATTCACTCCTGCTTCACCAAACAACTTAATTCCTTTCTTTATCCCATACTGAGGTGTTACTGGCGATGCCTCCAGATTGTTGTATCGCTCTATCGCACTCGTGACTAGGGTGATGGCCTGCTGATTCTTTATCAGTCTGTTTACAGCGTTCCTGTATCCCATGGAGAAGAGAGTACGGCTGTGGGTATTGGTCGCGTATCCATCCTCCGCACCGTATTTATTGTGAGTGCGCTGGACTGTTGGCCTTAGCCTAGAGCTTATTGGCGAATCCTGTTCAACTTGTTGTTGGTGTTCATCACTGGGATCCATTGCGTCGTCTACGGTTCCTACCTCATCTTCATCATCTTCATCATCGGCGTTCTCCTCCTGTATGTCTGGGACACCAGTGGTGTCCTCCTTGTTGTCGTTGCCCGCCACTGTGGCGTCGGTATCATCCTGTGGTGTTTTGATGGTGTCAGCCGCATCATCCCCCGTAATTTCTATCGCTGCTGGGTCTATAGTTCCCATTGAGTCATTGTCATCGTCATCCTCATCTGCTCGGTATGTCGCATCTGATGCATCATCATCATCTTGGTTCTCCACTGTGTCTATATCAAGGATGGTGGACTCGCCCAATCCATCTCCAAACAAGATCCCACTTGGACACTTTTGCCCATCAGCAATCGCCTCAACTTGTTTCACCATTGCTTCCGTCAGTGGTGTCGGTGTTGCATTCATCCTGTGAATTTGCTTGCCGGTATTCATATCATAGGCCCAAAACCCCCCTGTCAACGATCCAGTGGGTCATAGGTATAATGCATCCACTGCACGTGGTGTCATGGTGTTATCAGTGTCATCAACATGTGCAAGGATTGGTTGCATAAACTGGTATTTACACTCCTTAGAGTCCAGTTGTATTCCTGTAACAAGCTCCCGCGCCGATAGTGACTTACACACCCCGGTTGTTCTACAGTTGAGCCAGAACACTACTGCGTAAACCATCTCGATAATACAGCGCTTTGGCAGCTTTCGAAATGGAACATGGTTGAAGTAGCATCTAACATTTTCCTTTACTGTCCTGATGCTCCTTTTGATAGTGGGGTCATGTTGACCTGCTCCAACACAGTGCAATTGTACGGGTGGTGCCATTTGCAGCAGATCGTCGCGAAGGCATTCAAACTGATTATCCCCACAGACCTGTGTAACGATGAAGCCACGTGTCCTATACTGTCCACATAACTACTTAATACAGTCAAGTAGGGTGGAAGTATTTGCGTTGGTGATTGCTCTAGCTGTCCTAAACTTAATATGTCTTGATATACTATGGACACATCCCTGTACCTGTCCAACACAGTGGAAGGAACGTGGGTTAGGTCCTCTCTAATGTGTCCAGCAGTGCTGCGGACCTGTTTTCCTTTAACTATGCTTGAGTGCTTGCCATATATCATTTCGGCCTTTTGTATGTCACGTCTTGTGACGGTTGTGTTCGCCAACAGTTTGTTGTCGATCATTCTCATCAGATCTCTAGAGGTTGGGAATCCCACAGCCTCCTGTAGTTGTCTTGCTTTGTCGGCTCTGCCGACGTCAAGGTCTGAGTACTGTTCCTTGCTGCCGTCCACTGTCAGTATCGTGAGCATTGTGCCGGTTTCCTTGTCATTGGACATGTCGTAATAATACAGGTTGCATGGTGATCGGCTGAATCGCTGTGTCGTCCCATCGTGCTTATGCACATGAATTGCATTGTCCACCTCTGTATCCATTGTGATCCTGTACTTATCTGACACTTTTGCCATGGATAGCACACTTGCTATTCCATCACGATAGAACCATACTTTGCCATATCCTGGCAGGTCTGCTATTTGATTGGTGTGTGCCACACCGGAGTTGCAGTGAATGGTCATGCTCCTTCCCTCGGGTGCCTTCCTGATATTTGTCACCAATTCTGGGTGTGTTATGAGATTGCACGATGATTCCCTGTCCAGGAGGATCCAGTTCTTGTTAACGCGTCCCCCGTGTCTTGATGCTTGTGCAAACATCCTCTCTGTCTCTTGGCTGTACGTAAAGCTTGGTGGCGCCCCGTGTCGTGGCGCCTGGTAGCAATTACATGGTGGGTTTTCGGGCTCTGATGACTTACTGTCACACCCCTTGAGGTTACACTCCTCAATTTCTTCGTGTACAGTCTTGTACTCACTTTTGCTGTTCGTTGTATCGTAACCGACAGTGTCGTGTTCCTCACTTGGCGGCGGTTCATCCCCGTGATTGCACTGCATGTTGGTCTCCACACAGATCTGAAAGTAGTTGTCCATCTCATCACCAAAATCATAGTCGTTCTCCACTGCCATCATTAGCATTTGTCGTGCCGTCATGCTGTTCTGTTCCTTGCCCTTGGTTGCGAATGTGGTTGCCTCCTTCATCTCGTTGCTGGTGTTATTATCCTGTTGATCTGTCTTCTCATCGTCGGATTTTTTGCTTCTGTTACCACCTCCACGACTGTTGTTACCACTGGTTGAGTTATTTTGTTTCGCTTTCGCCTTCCTGGACCCTTTGAAATGATTTAACATCTCAAGGGCTTGAGTTGTTGTTGCCKGGTAATGATTGACACCCAGAGTGTATTGGTTGCTCAGCGTCTCCTTTAATGTGCTGGTTTCTTCATCGCTGCCTTCGATGATGATAGCGGCCACAAACTGCTGGAATGCCGTGTGGTCAATCCGCTGTTTTGTTTTGTCGTCCTGAGGAAGGTCCAAATAGTCTTTGTATGTCATCCTATCATCTCCGTCTGAGTATCTGTTGTTGGTCTCGAGTTTGTATTTCACCAGCGCTGGGCAGATATATTGCCCCCCGATCGTCTCAACCACTTCACTAAATTGAGTTATACTCTGTACATAGGTCATGCAGTCAGTGTTGCGTTGGTTATGAGTGAGTAGTTTTCAAAGCGATCGAACCAGGTTTGTTAGTGTGTGTATCTTTGTCTTATTGCCTTGGAAGCAGATGTCCCTGAGGAGCTTCAGTAGTTCGACCGGGCATCTATTTTTGCTGATATCTTCCCACCTGTCATTACTCTTTAACTTTTCCTTCATTCCATCATCAATTTGCCCAAGGGCTATGGAATAGACCTTTGCCATGTCCTTTGTGTGTGAAATCCTTTGCGGTTTCTTTCACTTCTTCTTTGTACATGTCCAATAGCACGTCCTTTAGGTCCTCGTTTTCTATTTCCACTTCTTTGCCTTTCACTAGCTCTACTTGTGTCCAGTTGCGAGCGGTTGGTTTAGTGGGTGCAAATGATACTCGATTGAGTTGTTCTAGTAACTCTATGGACACTCCGACCTTCGGCATGTATTGTGATCCTCCGATGGTTTGCAGGCGTTCATGTAGTTCAGTGAATTGGGTGATGCTCCCATTTTTGGTGAGTACAATGCCCTCAAGGTCTCCTTTGTTATGGCCAGTAAACTTCTTTGAATTTCCTTCATTGTTCTTCTTGTTGTTATTATTATTAGTATTGTTTCCTCCCTTATTGGGCGATCCTCGTCCGGCGGATCGTTTACTGACTACTTTAGTCCAGTCTGATTGATTTTCCGTGCTCATCTTTGTGGCTTGGTTCTAACTTGGTCCTTGGATCCAATTACAGTTATGATACAGTATCCTTGGATCGGTATCGTACTGGCGATAGCTAGAGTAGACTATCGGCTTTAGTTCTCTTTACTAATTTATGTTAATTCAATACGTGTGCGTAGGTGCATGCGTATGAAGCCTTAAAAGAAAGTATGAAACATTAACCTTATTGACTAGATAAATTAGTAAAGAATGAGAACAATTATATGGCTCTCGATTCACCCATTTTCAGGTCCTTGTTTCATTCTTGGGTTTCACCAATTCCATCCACGACTCATTGACAAATAATCCACAAATATGTTTGTGATGAACAATTTTCATCATTTCTCGAGAACGCGCGACGTCTGTTCGTCAACAAAATGTACGTACCATTTACTCGTACAATCGACGTATTTCATTCATTCAGACGCTTTATCTAGTCAGGTCAGCAGTTACTAGTATAATTTTTATGCAAAAATAGGCCTTTTTTCACTTACAGTACATAAATTTTAAGTTTTTTGGTATTTCTATTCTACTAGAGTTATACGAAGTACCTATTGATTGTACTACTACCACAGGATTTTAATCGAATTTAAGTATTTTTTTAAGTTTTTCGGGAATGATGCATTGATGTATGCGCACTACGGTACGGTAGAAGTGAAGAACAGAATACGAGACTTCGGTGATGATTTTCTTCTTTTTCGAAATTGTTGTATCTTCCGTGACGTTACGGTGGCAGTTTTGTTTCTCTCCCAATATTTTGTTTCACATTGATAAAATCCGTCGCTATTCCTCGCAAAACACTCCAAATGACGAGTGAAAGTGGAAACGGTGACAAAGGTGCTCGATAGGACACATAGATCGTCGGGATTTGGATCTGTGAAATTCTGTTACCGCAGAACATTAAAATTATTAATTTACAATCATGTCATCGGTTGGGTTCTTTCCGAACCTTTCCGAAGAACTTCTATTGAAAGTCGCTAGTTATCTTCCGCCGCGAGACCTTCTTCGGTTTCAGTGCGTGTCGAAAGATCTTTCAAATCTAGACACGGATTCGATCTGGGAATGGCACTGCGAAGAGCGGTGGAAACCGTGGCCACGATACCGACTCACGGACCAAAAACGGGTCGAGCTGAACTCTGGGGGCACTGAAACCTTCGGCATGACCTGGAAACGGAGGTATATGTTCATCGAGAAAGATGCAACCAGAACCACGCTTGTGTCGCGAGATCTACAAAACCTGAAATGGTACCTGAGCTTCGTCTTGTCGGGCATACGGGGCGAGGGCCGGTCCGACCACCTACCCATCGAGTTTGCCTTTGGCGAGGTTTTGCTCGTGCCGGGATATCCCCCGCTCTCGTACCAGATTGTGAACAAAACACCGCCGTCGAATGGTGATCGCATCCGAAAGAACCTGAGGGGCGATCAACCGTTCTCTAGGAAGCAATACCTCAAGATCAGCAACTTCCCCCCGCATCTCATTTCCCGAAAGAAGTCCGATGCCGAGTGGCTGATTGGGAACGAGAATGTTATCATGGTAAGCCGCGGCGAGTTATGATGCGCTGCTACACCCTCTCAAAAACCCATGCCTAAGGAAAGAATGCCAAGTACATTACAACAAGATTTGGCGAGACATTTCGATTTTTTTTAGGGTGCTGTGTTTTGGAACATCATCACCACGTCAACACATTACATACAGTCTACAAGCATGAATGCCTCACTTTTTAATCCCATCGACCCATTAAAAAGGCACTTGCACTATGTTTTTTGGTTCGAGTAAAACAATCACTACAAAGGACATCGCACTTTTCGTCGTATTATTTGATTGCGATAGGCGTCCGCTGCTCCACCCAGCCGACTGTCCGGAACCTGATATTCATCTAGGAACGTCGTTGAGAAATGATGTTTTGCTCTTCTCTTTTTTTCACTTCCCATGTCATTGCGGCATTACGTTCGAAATTGTATCGTATTTTTAGAAGTCTACTTTTTTGCGGCATCATTTACTAGATGCGTTGTGTCGATTCGTGCTTGACAATAGTATATGCTGTTAGTTCTTTGTCCGAAGAAAACACGAATGTCATTCCAACTTCACCATGGAATAATGTCAGCGTGACAGTTCTTTCGAAGGATTATCCTTCCAACCCCCAACTTTCAGGCAAAAATTGTTCGTCCTTCCAACCCAAGATACTATCTCTGTACGGACGCATGGTGGTATCCCCCATCCCGGTAATTTTCTTGACAAATTTCCATATCTTCCCTCGGTGTCTGGAAAAGAGTCGATACCCAACGTCGCGAAGCATTTTCGGAACGAGATACAGGGCGACGAATCCCAGCACGAAATAGGGAAACCCAAGGTGGGGATAAAACAAGCGGAGGACGGAATCGGATTCGGTGTATGCGCAGTCCTCCGTGAAGAGAACGGCGGTCGAAACGTCGGAGGGCATCCCATGGGTGTGGCACAATTCCTGGGCCAGGCTTGTCTGTATCGGTGCGAACCGGAAGTGATCCAGGGAATCACGCTCGAGGACAAAGCCGGCCAGGAATTTTCACACGCCTCAGCCGCCGTCGTACAAAAACAAGGCGCGCGTATTTCCCTTCTTGTCGACGCCCAGCAGGCTTCTGGTGGACGCGAGCATTTCCGTCGTGCTGATGCTGGTGGCGGCAGCGCTTTCGGTGCCGTCCCGGTTGCTCGGTAGGAGTGTGGGATGGTTCATTGTACAACTCAACAAACAGAAGCTGGCCGGGATGGATTCGATTCCGCTACGGATGACGCTGTGTGTGGACGACCTGCTTTCGTGATCAGGAAATCGCCTGCGATACCTTTCTTTGCTCTTGTACCGCCAACGAGAGTGCTAGAGCTGGTCCAAACTGGTTGCTTCGAAGGCGAGTGGAAGCCGAGTGATCGGCACGATGGAACAAGAGTACAGTTCGTAAAGCAAGAACTCGTGTATGACTCAGAACACTAGGCGTACAATAGCGTTCTCGTACGTATTGTCGGAACGTTATGTTGGGGTTGGGGTTACTAGGAAAGTTCCGTTTAAGCGTTAAATAGTTAAACAAGAATAGTACAGGCACCAACGTACAGTAATGATGGTGTGTTCGAAGCTTATGTTTTAGGCATCAGAATAACCTACCGTACCTACCGGTACGCTTGTCAAAGAAGCCGTTCCATCCAGTTACGTACCGTACTAAAGTAATGTTCATACGAAGTGCTGTACCGTACGAGTAGCCGCAACAGTTGGAAGCTGCTTGAGAAAGCGAACCTACGGTATCGCAACAAGTTGTTGGGTTAGTGAGAACCCAAACGGAGAACCAAGCATTCCGTGTCAATACCACATACGGTATAGCTCTAGCGCTCACTCTTGCCTGCCATTGTTTGGATTCGAACAAGGGGTAGTAGCGAAACACAACACACCGTTCGGAAGAATACCAAAACTCCGGGGATGGAGGAAGGTCGGCAACAATTTCCTTCTGGGGACACCCACGGGAGCGATGTTCGCGTCCCGTCGGATGGCAAACGCCCCAGCCAACACGGGAACAACGAGGGAGGCAGACGTATTCCGAGCTACCAGTCCGATCAGAAGGATCGGCACGAAATCTACCGAGAGCGTCTCGGCGATGCATCCGGTGGCCACGGCGGGAGGAGGGAGGAACCGAGCAACAGAGGATACCGCACGAAAGAGCCGCCACTCAGGTCGCTGTCGTCGCGACGGGAAACTCCTTCTGCAAGCCACCAGAGAGGCAACGAAGGCGGCACCGAAGAACGAAGACCCAGAAACAACGACGGCTGCCACGACTCTCGGCGAGCAAACCCAGCAGGTAGCTGCCAAAATAACGAAACAAGAACATACTTCGTTCATATTTCTGCAATCATTGGTGTCTTCTAACGAATCGCATTCGTCGCTTCGCTTCTTATTGCTCCTGTGACACAACTCTCTGTCTGCTTTTTATGTGACAAAAAGTGAACGCCCGCAGAAGCTGGGGTGGCGACCATCGTCGCCACTACCGTGACCACAGCGGCGATTACAATCACAACGGTGGCGACACCAATCGGTATGATTCCAGGCGACGGTACGATCGCCACGGCGACGGAGAACACGAACATGCCGACGATCGCTATCGGCGCGACTCGGTGGGACGGGGTAGGAGGACGGGCGACGGCAGAGACCAGCGATACGGCGATCGGTACGACGAGTTTGGGAGGCGGGGAAGAGGGCGCAGCATCGACGACGACGACTTTTGCTACGGCGACAAAGGCGACCGCCGAAAACGGTCGGACAGCGGCTATTGCTCGGACGAGCCGTTCGAACGCTCCCGCCGCGACGGAAGAAGGACTTCGGCTGGTCGTCGCGACGGTTGGGAACGCCCACGTTCTCGTTCCAGAGACTACAAAACCGATGGTGACTACGATTATGATCGTGATCGCGACAGCAGCGACAACGACAACTGCGAAGAAACCTCGAAGAAACGCGAACCAAAGGAGAAAGAACGCGAGTGGCCGCCGTCCTTTCAAAAGGATGGATCCGCATTCACCTTCGATACTCGTTCTGCCATGTTCTACGAACCGCTCTCAGATTTCTTTTACGATCCAAAGAGCAAACTGTACTACGGGAACAAGAAATCCGCCTATTTCCGTTACGACGTAGCGGAAGATCCACCCTTTGTACAGGTGAAAAAGATGACGGCCGAAGAAGTAGAGGAACAACACCGAGGAGACGGGGGAGGCTTTTCCCAAGAAAAACTGGCGGTCAGCGACCGGGCATCGGCGGTGGTGTCCAAACCGAAAATCGCCATCAAGCTAAAGACCAAAAAGGTCAAGTCGTCGAAAGCCACCGCGAACACCGAGGGGAGCAATCACCAGCCTGGTGCTGGGACTGTTTCCAGAGCGAAACAAGAGCAAATAGCAAACATCGGCAAGTGGACCGAGAAACAGGCAGAGCTGAAGCAGACCGAACCCGGTGCCGACACTTCTCGAACCGCTCCTCCGGCACCGCGGCAAGGGGAAGGAACCGATACAGCGTCCCCAAAGGTTCGCACCACGGCCAAGGGCGAGCCGATCTGCCTCCTTTGCAAGCGCAAGTTTCCGGACCTAGCAAAGCTCCGGCTTCACGAAAGAGCCTCCGAGCTCCACAAGAAAAACCTGCAGAAATTCCGGGAGAAGAAAAAACGGCAGCAAAACGATGCGTCGGCGAAACGAAAGCCGGAAGGTAGCGAAGCCAGCGCTGCGGGTACAAATGCCGCCCCGGTTGCCAACGAAACCGTATACACGGACCGCGCCAAAAAACGGAGGCAGCTGCACGGAGTGGAGCTGTGCGCTTCGGCAAACGGGCTGCCCTCGCTGGGCCGAACGGGCGAGAGAAAGGAACCGCCGCCGGATCTTCCTTCCCCCGCGCAAGCCCCCGGAAGCGATCTGTTCCAGGAATCCAATGTGGGGAAGCAGATGCTCCAGAAACTAGGGTACAAGTTCGATTCGGTCCCACCCGGTTCGAACCCGCCACAGCAGGAACAGGAACAGCAAACGATGGTTTCCGATGCTAGCACGAAACCCAGAACCACGAACGAGCACCTTCGCAAAGAATGGGATCGCATAGAAGCCTTGGCCGCTGCTAAGTCAAAATCTCGCTATCCATCGAAACACTAGGTTGCAGATGCCAAGTTCTTGCAGATGCACGTCATTATGAGTCACCTTGCCATCCGTCGATTAAAAACATAGTTCCTGTCCTAACCAGGGGTGCTCGTGTGTGGCGGTGATACTACTCTCCAGTGCGTTCGGGTCTCAGCTTTGACCTAGTACTAGTAGTCCATCGACGTTTCTTCTTGAAAGGCTAGCTTTGGTAGTTTTACTCTACTCGCTTTCGTAGAACTATGAGTCTTGCACCAGTGCCACGACTTCATTTGTTAGCAAAGATAATGATGCAATTGCCGATTAATAATATTATGGATACAAAACATGCAGTGTGAGAGGATAGCGAACGGGCCGAGAAGCACAAATGGTACCACTAGTACCTTTCCTTTTGTGACTTTGCTGTTTGCCATAAGGTATGAGTATGTACTCTACTTCTACCATGCGTACCATAACTTAACACTTGAATTCGAGTTACGAGAATGAAATTCTCGATGAATGTACCGGTTCTTACGTACTACTTGTACTCGTACGCATTACCATCATGTCAGATCGAAGATACGATTACGAGGTAGGCTATCGTACGAGATGGTACGGTACATACTTACTGATCGATATCTTTCCTGTTGTGTGCACCGAGCTCTGACCTCGGTCCACCATGCTTTATGCACTCGTTTCCTGTACTGGTGTATCCTGATAGAGGCGCTAATCAGCCAAGCCTACAAGAGTAACGTTGCAGAACCAAAACCAAATCATCGCGAACTGTAAGGGATCTTCTAAAGCCACAAGCCATAACATGTCAACAACCGCGTCGGGAGAAAAAGAATGTAATTCAGCGAATATCGCGGTAATCGGCGCAGGCTGGTGGTAAGTCACGTAGTGTTGATACTGGAAACGAAAGCAATGTTGCAAGCTCACGTGAGTCCTGCATGCACACAAATTGTTCAAGAACTTCGCATTGCATTGGGTTCTCTTCCAGTACCACATGATTGCATTGGCGAAATAGACCCATTTCCCCTCTATTTCTGCGAATGGGGGTTAGATGGATTCGAGTGAGGAACAAAGAAGAAAATGTCATCACTTCACGACAAAAATGCTTATATACGGCGACAAAACATCTACAATCTTTGAAATATCGCCTTTCCGGAGCATCATTACAACCCCAATTTTGATTTAGAGTGGTTTCTGTTTGATCCGGAACGCTTGGCTCAAAACTCACAATTTCGTTCCTTGCAACTTGATACCTCTGTTTGCGCTTGGGAAGGTCCCAAGGCTGGCATCTTCCAGCACTGAACAATAACCCAAGATCGAACCTCGTCGCAATCGTGGACACTTCGGCGCAACCGAAATCCAAACTCAATCCCGATCTCGAGCCCCTCTCTGTTTTGGCGGAAAAGTACAATACTGTCACATTCACTTCGATCGAAGACTTCTTGAACGATTCAGATATCGAGTCGAATCTCGATGGAGTGGTTGTGGCAACTCCTCACGCTACACATTACCTGATTGGGCAAGTGTTGATCGAGGTTGTGAAGAAACGAAAAGTTACCAATAGCAAGCCCTTGCATATCTTAATGGAAAAACCCATGACTACCGACATCGAGGACGCGATGACTTTGTACAGCCTAGTAGAAGCAGAATCGGATGGCGAATCGCAGTTCTGGCTTAATCACAGCGCAAACTATCGAGCCCAAACCGCAATGGCACGAGAGGCCATCACCTCGGGAAGGCTTGGCTCCGTTCGTCACGTAACAGCGTCTTTTGCAAGCCCACTAAAATGGATTTTTTTGGATCCCGAAAATGATGGATGGAACAAACCCTCCGGAAACATGATTGGAAATGGTTTTGGGTGGGCGCAGACATCACATATGCTAGCCTTCCTCTTTCACATTCTACCAGATTTACAACCCGAAAGCGTGTATTGTCGTATGACGCATTCAAAAACTACAGGAGCCGACATTTCACATTCTGCGACGATTGAATGCGTTGACGTGGCAACAAACGAAATTGTCCTGATCAATTTGTCGGGAACGACGCTACTTCCTGGAGATCAGTATGCGGATCCACCCGTTGCCAAGCTGGTCCAAATCGACGTCTATGGCAACGATGGTAGTCTCCATTACTCTGGCAATGACCTGGATCCGTCGAGTGGGTCATTAGACTATAGACCAACCAATGGGTCAATCGAGGTACTTTGCGATCGGTTTGAATTCGAGGGATACGATAATGAAAATTACGGTCCCGAATCGATGCAAAATTTTGTGGAACTTTGCTGTGGAGGTTATGGTGAAACCATTCCGACCGCCGGTGCAACTGTCATTGATGGTCTGGTACGTGCGGTAGTCTGAAGAAGAGGTCCCTGTTGAAATTGTTTGTCGTTATGGTCGATTGTAAGAGGAATCGCATTCATTTTTGTCTCATTTCAATTTTCTTTTCAAAGCGTTCAATTCAAGTGCTAGATGCCATGTATAAGAGCGATGCATCGAGACGAACAGAGTCTATTGTGCCGATACCAAAAGAAGAATAAGGTGCTGTGACTTGGATTTCTCAGCATCGATAAATATGGCACAGTGTAAAAATCAAGGCGCAATTCGAACGCAAAGTCTATACTTGTAGTCCCGCATTTGACAACAACTCAATGGTAAAAGCACAGTTCTAGAAAAAGCTAAGCGATTTTAATATTTGCACTTTTCGGGTCGATTATTAGTCCGTTTCCAAAGGAGTCTCTCTGAGTAGAAGTAAATTTCCAATGCACGAGAGAAAAAAAAAGTTGTAACAATCTGGCATAAAGATGACCCGGTCGCCTTTTTGGTACGAAATACCTCATTGCTGCTGCTATGTCGTGAAAAATAGTTGCATCAGCCCCTGAATGTACATAATGATTTCTTTTGTGCCCAGCTTGGATTCACCGTAAATTCTATCCACAAACGTAATAGGAACCTCGTCCACCCGAAAACCGGCCTTTTTCGACCGAACAATAATTTCCATTTGGAAGGCATACCCCTTGCATCGAATTTCTGGAAGGATTTGCTCCAATACCTTTCGTTCGTAAAGCCGAAAGGATCCGGTCAGGTCCGACACACCGGGATTCAGTAAAAAGTCTGCAAGGAAATTTGCTCCCTTGCTAGATTTTCGCACGGTTCGGAGATCGACGAAGAACGGATTTGAGTCAAAGAAAGAGGGCAGGCACAAGCATTGCAGCAGAAGCACAGGGAACAAAGCACGCAGAACATTGAGCACGAACATCAGATCGGAATTGTCCAACACAACTCGACGTACCTCGTCAATTTTCGTTTCATGTCCCAACCATAAACACCTCCTCCACGGGCGTACCGCGTTCCCGTGACAATTTCTACCTTTGTTTTGTCCATTAGATCTACCATTTGTGGAATAAATTTTGGGTGGTGCGAAAGATCCGCATCCATTAGAACGATCCGATCTCCCTTGGCTGCCTTCAAGCCCGCAATGTAGGCCGTCCCGAGACCGAGTTTTCCCTTTCGGGACACAATCTGCACATGATCTTCTCCGTATGATTTCTGAATGGCACGTGCTACCCCTAGCGTGTCATCAGGCGAGGAATCGTCGACGATCACAACCTCGTAAGAAAGTTTGGCATCGTTGAAGCTCTTGTCGATGAGGTAATAAATGATGGGAAGATTCTCTCGCTCGTTGTAGGTTGGTAGGATGACGGAATACAACATGGCTTCGAGAAGGAAGTCCCTTGGTTTTTGCTCTAGATGATGTTTTTGAATTGAATGGTTTGTGTGTTGCGATCAGGAATAGTTATTGTCACAGGGCCCGGTATTGGGCGTTTTGTTTAGCTTTTGCAAGGCGAAATGAAACAAAAGCTTGTTCAGATGATCACATTGACCGTGAGAGACAGTCTCATGATTTTACTTACCACTCTGCAGGAAAAAACCGAGGCGAACTGTCGAAAATAGCATCTAGTAGAATTTACGGTGGGAGTAACTTCCCCCAAATTGCACCTCGAATGACTTTCCAGGTATGAAGTAAAAATTAAAAATAAAAATTCAGGAAAATCGTTGACTATATCGTTGAAGAACAAAAACCAAAAACAGTACTACAGTACGATACGTACGGTACCTACCGTAATCGGTATTCGGAGAGTACAAGTGCCGTACGAGTACCAGGTACCGGAACAGAAGAAAAATATTCGTAGAAAGGAAAGAAAGTGATGCCTACGAAGTGTGACAGAGGTGTGGGTGTCAGCAGCGACACTACACATTCCCTTCCATTATCCGTTTCATACACTACAGAATTAACCCATCCCTTCGCCACACAAAACCGGAGAGGACCGATCATTTCCTGTTTTCAACGATGACTAGGGCGATGGCCATGAACTTGACGCTAACGTTCTACTGCGTGGCCATCGTGTCTGTTGCCCTCTCCTGCTTGTATTCGACGCTTGCGTTCGTCCCGGCACCGAGGTCTTCGCCCTGGTTTCCGCCGTTACCATTCCACCTCTACGGAAACGTCGGGGATGGTACCGGAACCTATTCCGAATCGTCCGTGCTGTCGCGATTGGAGGCGCTGGAGGGTAGAGTGGAGTCGTTGGAACGGAGAATCATGCAAAGCGGTGGTGGTAGGGACCGTAGGAATCACAAAGCCGCGGCTGTGGCTAGGCACACGACAAGAAAATCCGTAGCAACACAAGGGAGAAGAATCGAAGAAATAACTCCAACCTTTCGAGATTATATCCAAGAGGGAACCCCCGGCTACACGAATCCATTTCTCTCTATGGGTTCCAAAAGTAGGAATGGCGACGACGATAGAGAAATAAAGTTTGTTACAATTCAAGGCTCGTTTTAACACAATTCCAGAATTATCGGTGATAATTACAGCACTATAGGATACACGACATGATTCCAAGGAACCCTTAATCTTCGACATCATTACTTGTTCCTTTCCGACATTTTCCTATTTCATTTTCGTTGAACAAGGAGAATTGCAATCCGCCAAACAACCTGGTGTGCCAAATCTATGCATTATTTTTTCTAATATTTGTGGCCATATTTGTTTTTACTTCTGTGAGATTATTGTAGCTGATTATATAATCTCTCTTCTCTCTCTCTCCGTCATAATGTACTAATACACGTGACCATAGTGCTCTATCGAATGCATGATCTATACTATTTACGTGTATGTTAACTCACTTTACTTCCCGTTTGATACAAACATGAATTTCCAAAATCTTACACTTCGGTTGGGCCGCCATCTGTTTTCGCCATCTTTGGTTGGGATTCCATCTCCGGTGATGTAAAGGATCCTGAACGTTTCATTCCTACACTGGTAGATGCAGCAGCTTCCTCGAAGTGTTCATTTGTACTTTCCCCCGTTTCATTCCTTCTGATTGCTTGCGTATTGGTACCATGCAAATTTGGTTCCGTTTCTTTCTCCCCTCCTTCCTTTGTCTTGGTCAGAGGTTCGGCGTCGTCTACTTCAGAAAACGTAAAAGCAGCGACCGAATTTATCGGAGTGGATTCTCCCCCCGTTCGAATTCCTTCTTTGGTGTCTACCAACCCGAGTGCCTTTGCAGCCAATGTGTAGTATTTGCGAAGGACAGAACTTAGCGAGGATGCCCCCTTCATACTTTTCAGCTTGGCTTTTGAAGTGGCTGGTAAATTTGGACAAGAATCTAGGTGCAAACGATGGAATTCTTTCACGGATTCATAAATCCCGCTAATTGAATATGGATAGGCAATAGCATGGCCGACAGCATCATTTCCCTGTGATATCGCACAGTGAATGCACCGAATACCGACCTGTCCCACACTTATGGGGTATTTGCGGTCTGCCTTAGCAGCAGCCACGTCAGCTTCGGTTGCGCAAAAGACTTCGAGTTGCTTTCGAACATAAGAATCAATATCCGATAGCCATTCCTTATCTTCAGGTATTGCAACAAGGATTCTAGATGATGGAGACAGGGGCCCCGATTTATTCAACGTAGACTCCGCAAGTGCCTTTGCTGCTTCTTTTGCCGATCTTTGTATGACAAGAATCGTTTCATCGCTTGTTACCGTAATACTTCCAGAATGGGAGAGATCTTCGATACTCTTCTCTGGACTCGTTTTTATGGTGGGAACTGGTGGCTTACTTTCTGAGCCGGCATGAGCTCGTGCTGTTGATTCGACTACTACGTCATCATCCTGGGGGTCACCTTCGTGCAAACGCCTCCACATTCTCCGGAAAAAGATTTTTTGAGATCCACGAGGAAGTTTTGACATCTGGTCTGGATGACCTTTTTTCAATCGCATAAGTGCATCTTTATTTGCTTGAGGACATCGTCGGCATTTCAAAACGTGGCCTGGAATTTCAGCAAAGCTGTTGGCGAGTCGATCTACGTTACTCCAAAAGAATTTACGAGACATGGGCAAGTCGGCACAGTGTATACATTGCAGACCACCATAGCCAACCTTAATTTTCTCTCTCTTTCCTCCTCTTGTCTTCCTATCGTTCTCAGTAAACCGGACCAAACGGAGTTGTTTCATTAGCCAAAAGAAGTAGTCTGTCAAAAGTAAGTGATCTTCGTCCAAGACCAATTTTGGGATCTCAGCACTGGCCGGATCGCGAGCGTAATAATCGGCGTCATAGCTTGCTAGAAATGACATCGCGTCTTTCATCGAGTCCGCCGTATTATCGCCACTGCCAAGTGCATAGGAAGGCCCCATAGCACCTGCTGCTTGCATAGATGGCATGATTGGAGCTCCTCCCCGTTCGGAATAGCCACCTCTGTTATCACCCTGTCCCATTGGTAGAAATCTACCACCACTACGACCGCCTAGGCTATTGTCTAAAGAATGAGGCTGAACAAGACCTGGTGGCAAATATCCGTATCGGTAGTTGCTGGGGTCCTGGTGCGGTGGTAGTAGCCCCACTGGAGGGTATTGCATGTGACCACCCATGCCCCCAAGAGCAGTCGTCGCTTCCCAGGAAACAGGAGGATATGATATTTGGCCCTGCATGCCTAGTTGCATTGACGGAGGATTTGCATATGAAGGTAGAACGCCAAATGGTGACTGTTCCGATGGTAACAAGCCCCGTCCAGGTGGCATGGACGATATGCTTTGCTGTCGGTAGGCCCGACATAAGCTCAAGTGTTGGTCGACGAAGCTATTTGGTGGATGCACTCCAGAAGGTGACGACCATATCGATTTCGGGTCGCGTAAGTGATGAGGTATATAGCTACAGTACCTGCAATGCCATGTTCTATCATTTTCTTGGTAAAAAGGAAAATTGGCAGGAGGTGTATCAGATTGAGATCGTTGTCGTGTTCCATGCCCACCAGTACCGACCCCCAGAGGCCTGGTTTGCATGGTTGTAAGATATTGTTGCTGCTGCTGCGACGGAGGAACGAAAGATTCGCCGTGTGGTGTGGCGGAAGATCCAATAAATTCTATCCCCAATTTATTGTTTCCTCTCTTCGAAATTCCCACTTCTCGACAAAACTGGACACAGTAATCAACTAAAAGTTTTTTACTGGATTGGTCGTCATTTTCGTTGTTGCCCCTTGCCGAAGCCGCTACGCCCAGTTCTCGCTGCGCGTCGGGATTGGTCATCTCGCAGGATATCAAGTGACGATCTGAGATACTTCTTGCGCATTCCCCTATGGTCTCAAGATCGATTGGGAATAAGATAGCTCCCGATATCGTGCTGCGAGAACTCCCGCTACTATTGTTGCTCCCAGAACCGCAATTTCGACATCGAATACCGACTTGGTTCKGTTCAATACGATTTGTATCGCCACTGGTGCGTTCATACTCGGCAATGACTTCTGGCGTTGCTTCAAAGAGCTCGATATTTTGAATCAGTGTTACATCCGGCCTGTTGAGCCTTTCCCCTGGATCAGTAGGGGAATCGAAAAGCGAAATACAACGCGGTCTTGAAGTTGTCTGAGTCGAAGCTAAGATTCCTTCCCCTGACTTCTGGGAATAAGCTGCTTCCATGCCAGGAACGGCTGGTGCCTGTGATATCCTTCTACCATACTCCCCGTAATGTGCACTTCGTGCGTATGGATAGGTTTCTGCCCCTTGCGTGGTTGACGATACTAAAGGCCCCATTCCCGTAGTAAATCCGTGACGATGTTGTTGTTGCTGCTGTTGCTGCTGCTGCTGCTGTTGTTGTTGTTGTTGTTGCAGATAATAGCTGGGATATTGTTGTGGCAAACCCTGTTGTGGTTGAGCATTAAGATACCCTATAGGACGCGTTCGAGCCGCCGCCTGAAGTGCTTGTGGGCACTGGGTTTGTTCGTGCTCGATCGCTTCCTCAAGAGTATCATGCTGCAAGCCACAGTAATCACAGGCAAAGAAGCCTCTGGACTGAGATGGCATTGGAAGTTCCAATCAGTGAATAAACAATTAACAATAGTGGATAGCGCTGATTGGATGGAAAGACGCAATGACGCTTTTCCGCCGTTGCCCTGAGTGTCTTTCCTCGCTAACCACCGGTCGATGGGTTTTCACTTGTATACCCGCTTCCCCTCACAAACGATGATTGGAGTCGTCGGTGCAATACCCGGTCATAAATTTGAATGTATTGCTCGATGATCGATGCTGAAGCCGGCCAGAAGATGGAATGTCGGATTCGATTGTGCTGCCAGTGAACCGGATCAATGTTAATTGATGCTGTGATGTATCCAAATTCCCTTGAATCGTTGCGATGCCTTGTGATGTATCTTTGTGATTCGAGGTATTGCTTGGATGCTAGATATCCTGCGAGGTTCGAGAGATGTGAAACGAGTTGCAGCAAATGGGATGTAACACATGTAGATTAGCAAATCAACACCAATGAACGCAGAGCTTCGAATCAAATTTAGTAGGATTTAATTTTTGTTGAGTGTGTCGGTTATGGCTGTGTCACATAAACCGAATAGTAACGAATTGGGACTGTTTGAGAGCTCTTAAATTTCTTACTCATCACGCCTACTAGTTATCTACGGTATTCTATCTGAGTTGGATGTCCAAAACGCGCGCAAAAAGTGCTACAACCACTTGTAGATATTCAGTGAATTCATAATTGAAGAGTGAATGAATGCACATGGTAGTGCACACGCGCCTGTTATTCATTCCCACATAAATTTTTGTTTAGACCCACGAAGTATGGTATTCAGTCATTAACGTTGATGGTCGCAGACACGAGTCATTTAGGCTAACGGCTTCAAAACGTCTATAAGTAATTAAGTCCTCGAATGCATCACGACCGAAGTTGAGTAGATGCACGACCGAGCGGACAGCATCGCGAGCGCAATCCGGTGCAAGAATTTTCTAAAAAAGTAGCAACATTATTGCCCTGAAATTCAGCCACCTCGCTTTTTCCTCGATGAGCCTCTTTCCATGGCCTCATGGAAGTTAATTTGTTTTTGGCAAGTCGGTGCAGTCGGAAGGTACCAAAACGGGTACGAATACGACTTCGTAGAAATTTACCGTACGTACCGCAGTTGTGTAGTGGTTGTAATGGAGAGAGTTTTTCGCCAGAGCGATCTTAGGCTTTTGGTACACGATTGAGCGTTGTGTTGGTGGTGGTTTAGATTCTCGTCGTGAACCACCACCAACCCGACGCCCATTCGTCTTGTTGCTCATAACCTGTGAAATGCTAATAGACTCTTAGTGTTGCATGATTACGTGGTTTACAATAAGAGTGAGATTATTGACTAGCTACTCGTGATCCAGTGTTATCCTCACAACGAGCACTAAAATCCTGTTCGAAGACAGCGCAGCGGTTTCGGCAAGACATCAATTTTTAGCGCATCGAAGTACTTGATACGAATTACAGTACCACAAATACCACCGTGTTCCTTCCGGGAGTAGTCAATAACGTACAACTGTTTCGGTTATTACTAGTACTTGGTACTTCTACCTGCCAGTGAACACTGTACGTCGTAGTACTTCTAGGACCGCCCATCCCGGAATTTGTTGTCCTCCTTTCTTCTGGAAGCAAAAGCAACATAAACAAGAAACAGCAGAAGTACTAGTACGTCTAGTACTAATCATAGTAGTAGAGCAGTAGTACTAGTACTAGTACTACTACTAGTAGTCGTTTCTTGTTCTTCCTGAAGCAACAAGATCAAGAACAACCAAGCACCACCACCACCACCACCACCAGCTACTGCTAGTATTCTTGTTGTTCTTCTTCTTCTTCTTTCCAGACACCATAAGATCATCATGATAGTAATCATCAGGATGATCATTCCTGGTGCTCTCTGAGCTTTATGGAGTGTGTAATAGTAGTATGCCACCATTTGGTAGTAATAGCATTTGTTGCATTTTATTCTTGCTAACCTCGATGGCTATTTTGAAATAAATACAGTTTCTTCAGGTGTTGGATACTAATATATTAAAATGATACATAGAAAATAAGCAAATACTACTATTCTTGCTAAATCAAAGGATGAGGGACACTTTCTTCACATGGAAGTCTTGGTTTGGGCATTTTACCTGTGTAACAAGATTTTTGCAAAGAATGAGGGACCCATACCATACTATCGTTCCCTGACTAACATATGATACGTATCTACGATTCATACACACCATACATATATGACTCACATGATCCCACTGGATTCATATGATTGACATGACTCATTTCATTCACTTGCGTGAGTGACTCGACTCATTCGATTCACACATCACTCGATCCTTACAGCGATCCATTCTAGATTTCATAGTTCATCGTCGATCCCCAATAAGAGCAT
>CAACVS010000346.1:97851-115297 GCA_900660405.1 Pseudo-nitzschia multistriata
GACTCACTTTTCTACTAGCACACACTTTATACCACTATTAGGACAGTCACTCCCATGTTGAATCAACACTATCATCGTATTTGATACAATGGTCAGAAAATTTTTCATTGCAGAAAGAATCTATGTAAATTATAGAGTGAGAAGACATTTCAATGTGATTAATATGATATGACTTTGCACTTGAAGCTATCTTGCGCATCGTCGATCTCGTGCATGAAAGTGATACAGCCCTGCCAAGTGGTTTTGATTTTTCAGGAGCAATTGCCCCGGGCAAAGACCCTCTTGTGAGCAGAGAAGACGAGCAATACCTTCCCTAGCGCCTTGCACCAAGTGGAAAAGCCTGTTCGGCTTTATCATCTGGAACTACTTTCTGTCCTTTCACATTTGTTGCAATAAAGCTGAAACTTTGGCCTGGGGCCCATCCAGCGCTGATTGCCAAGTCCATAGATTCAAACAGTTTCCATTCTGGTTCTGCTGGCGGCTCTTCCGCAACGGCTGCGGTTGGTTCGCTGCTCTCAACACCACCGAATGCCTTCTTCGATTTCTTCTTTTTCTTCTTCTTTTTGCCCTTTTGCTTGGGAGGGGGGATACTGACTTCCTCTATACGAATCTCTTCTCTGGCATTGGTGAAGGGTCGAATGTTGTTTTGTTGCATCGCTTCTAGCACGGTTTCCCTTGCGCATTCGTCCATAGCGTACGCACGGTAAGTTTTTAACAATTGTGGGGGAATGGTTCCGGCTCGAAATCCCTGGAAGCTTTGTCGCTTCGCGTCGTTTGTGATTTGCTTGTAAATTGCCTCGCTGAAACGTCCGAGATCGGCCTCGACGCCATCAATCTGGATTACCCATTCGGTCACTGACTCTCCAACCTGAGTCACAATACATCCCCGTATCGTTCCCGAGGACACAACTTCGCCATTCCACTCCTCGCCCGCGTTCGCGCCACCGATCGAAGAACAGAGATTGCTTTGCCGAACTCGAGTGCTACCCGTTGTCGGAATCCCGCCAGTCGAAAATGCCGCACTTTGATGTGCGACGCACATGAAAACAACGAGGATAGAAAAGATGTTCATGGCACTAGTTGTTATCTTGAACCACTTTTGATCCAAGCTAGTCGCAAAACGATGCTTCGCTGATGTTCGGCAGCGTTTTCCTTGCTTCGTTTGCTCCATCTGGTGCTATTTGGGGGATGGTGTTTTTGCTTTGCTTGTTTGATTGACGGAACATCGAATAACTTGAATTAAAAACACGCATGACACGTTGAACCTGCACATTCACGTCGGCACCTTTGCGCGCTATTCGTCAAAAACTTGAAATATCACGCGCGACAGTGTTGACAACTGGTACAGTACTCGTACGGAACGTACGTACGAACGTACAAAATGAGATTATCGTGTTTGGTTGTGAGTTACATTAATCACCAAATCACGAATAGATAGTGAATAACCTCACTCTTTATTGTAAACCACATATTATCGTACACTAAGGAGCCTATCAGCATTTCACAGGATATGAACAACAAAGAGACTTACCTCAGTTCATCAACCATCATCAGCACCATACCCAACTACAGATTAGATTGATTTACTGCCATCGCCTTTCCTCCTTCTTCAGTGTAGAGCAAGAAGAAGTACTATCGAAGAACAGCTGCTTTCCATCCCCAGAGTAGTAGTAGTAGTAGTATGAAGAGAACCCTGTACTAAATCACGTAGCACTCTATGGCACAATTCCCTTCAGATAAAAATTCAAAATTCAAAGTTGCAACACCCACCACACTGTCAAGACGCAAACTGTTCCTATATACAGCAAACTCCCACAACCACCAGCACCATGGCAACTTCCAAACAAAAAAACAAGGCAAAGCCCTGGCAAAAGGACACTCAGTCCCCTCACATCAGAGACTTCCTTGTAACCTCCACCTGCAGGAACCTTGCACCGGCACAATGTGATTGATTAGAACTTCACTTCTACAATGGAACCATTCAGCGAGAGATAAGAGCATTGTTAGAACTGGCCTTCCCAACAGATGCAACCCTACAAATCTATGATGGCCCACTGTTTCTCTTTGAACCTCTATATTCCCCTACACATTTGGAATTCACCCATGTTCACACCAAAGCACTCGATAGGGCACTTGTACTAGTAGTACTAGCCTCACAGTCGGAAGAACGACAGCAAGCAGATAGAATTTGTTTCACAGAACCAGTGCTTCAGCAGGGGTCATAATGGGTGATTCCCGTAAACACAGAATCTATGAAGACATACTTTGCATCTATGACTTAATGGTAATAAAAATGTGACTACATAGATTTGTGCATCATAGAATATGTCTCGCTACATGTGCATAATTCTTTGGAATAACAACAAGGAATTTGCTTTGCTTGAAATTAGTAACAGCAACAGAAAATAACTGCATTCTCGCTGTGAATCGAGGATTCCAAAAAAAAGCATGTGGGTGCATACTTTTTGGTTAGCGTGAGCCTGCCTGAACCAAAAATCTATGTATTGTGTCAGCGAAAACACATACTTCTATGTGTGCACAACTGAAGTCTAATTCAATTTTACATAAATCTATGTTTATGGGAATCGCCCAATTTAGAAGGGAGCACATCAGATCAAAATTTCATATTCCAAGTGTGGTCCAAATTTCCACTAAGTCGCCCCAGGATTTTTTTAATTCTCATTTTTACTGCATAGTAATCCTAGTAAAACTATCCAACCTAGTACTAGTGCTAGTACTGGTGCTAGTAGTAGTAGTACTATTGAAAACTATGTTCATTTTTTAATAGTAAAATAGTACCACAAAT
Source organism: Pseudo-nitzschia multistriata (assembly GCA_900660405.1). Taxonomy (NCBI): domain Eukaryota; phylum Bacillariophyta; class Bacillariophyceae; order Bacillariales; family Bacillariaceae; genus Pseudo-nitzschia; species Pseudo-nitzschia multistriata. Next base: position 100,658 of record CAACVS010000346.1, read on the forward strand.
ATCAATTTAATACCTGACAAAATGGTATATTCTGGATCAGCATTAAAGACTGGGGTAGACTGACTACTCAAAAATTAAAATAGTAGTATTTTGATAAAGCTGTAACTGCTTAAAGTTTGTATAGTTTTACTAGTATTATGCAGTAAATATAAGAATTTAAAAAATCCTGGGGTGACTTTTTGGAAATTTGGACCACATGTGGAATATGAGTTCGTCTTTTTTTCTCGCACTTCGTGATGGACAAAAAGTTATTGCAGAGACGCACTATTACCAGTACAGAAAATGATCTTGAAGACAATTTAACAGAAAAATAAATTTTAGTTCTTACTGCAACATATACTAATCATATTCAACCATAACTTTGGTGAAGTCATTCTTCTATGGATTCTTCTTCATCACAGAACCCAAGGCTTTCAGAACTTTAAACTTCTTGTTCTTTTTACCGCTACTTTTGTGGACTTGAATGTTCTTTTGTTTTCTTGGGGGAGTCAACTGACCCTTATTTGTATCTGTGAGAGATGATGCCGAAATTGAAGCAGGTCCACCAGAAGGAGAGGGCAAACTAAAAGTCTTTCGTAACTCCTCAATGGCACCTTCGTACTGAATCCCTTTCCCTTGAACCATGTTGATTTTGTCAACAGTAACAAAGCAACGCCTGTCATGGGCTCCATATTCTCTCTGTTGCAGTGTCAAGATTCGATTGTACATCTGATGGGGAAAATAAAAAGATCATAGATGAAGAAACCTGTTAGTTAAGACGGACCTGACGACCACAGTCACTACTCTTGCGATGCGTCCAACGAAAATGCTTACCAATGCAGATTTGTCTTGAGCTCCGTTCAAAAGATTCGATAAAGCCAAGTGGTCCATGGTTGCAATTAAAGTGTCGTTAGTACCTTTGAGCAAAATTTGCTGCTCCATGAGCGCATTTTCCAGCGCAGTGATTGCTATCGGTAGGTCTTTCGTGACCAACTTGATAAATCCGATATTTGCTCTTGCTATGGATATGTTCAGAGAGATTGATTGCCCTGACATGGCGTTTCCGAGATACAAACTATCACTCAACGCTCCAAATTGGATGTCCATTGATTCGCGATAATAAGAGCTGGCTGTAGTAGGTTGTCCACTCATGTATGCAAGACACCCAAGATTATTCAGAATCTCTGCCATTTGCAGACGGTCTTCTAGTGTTGCCTTACTGCGTTGACGTTTCCTTTTAGCACACACAAGCGCTTCTTCTAGGCCAGCGTGAGCCTCGGCGAACTGGTTAAGTGCATAGCGGCATATCGCCAAACGTACTAAAGAAGACTGCAAACGATAAGTGAGAAAATGGAATTCTACAAAGCAGATCAAACAACGCTGTAATACGGGCCTTTCAAACTTACAATACAGTGTGGATGGTCCTCACCCAAGTATCCTTTTCTGTTTTCGACGGCACGAATAAAATATGAGAGAGCTTCTTCGTAATTCCCGTCCAAAAGGTTGAGGACACCAAGATTATGCAAGGCTGTGCCTATGTATGGTTTGAAGTCTATTGTAGCAATACCTGTATCCGTGGACATATTCTTCTCCTGGAGGTTGAGAGACCTTTCAAAGTAGGAGTAGTACGCAAATATTATGCCCTCGATTAGATTGATGGATTCTTTGATCTCATCGCGCTTCAAGTGCAAAAGAGCAGCTCGCTGCACAGAAGCTACAGTCTGAGAACTACCCATAACAATAGGTTGTTGAGCATCGCCAGACACTTGCATCAAGTCGGTACGCATTCTTCTTGCTCTCCAAATCGCTGCGTGAACTCGATTAGCCCAAGTAGCGGCAGCAGATTTTTCTGTTCTTCCAGTATTATCACTCAACAGGGATAAAAATATGTCACCCGTGGCGATACCATCAAAGGAATCCATGGTGTTCAACATTATTGGTGCTTCGCCAGCCTCCAAGTCAGAAAAGATTATATTTATTTTGACTGGCCCGTTCGTTTTCTTGCTACCTTTCGTCGAACCTGTAACAGCATTCATTTGAAAATCAGGATTTGTGTCTGGCTTCCCAGTTTCCATCGACTGGTTGATAGACATGGGGCTACTGAAGGCAACCGGCACAGCGCTAGACAAAGGGTCTTGTACAATATCCGTGAAAGACTGTTCGCGTAAAGCTGCTCGGGTTTCGCTCGCAAACTTCATCATCTCGTGTTGGAGATCTTGGTACATGAAGACCGGCTGAAAACCTTGTTCATCATACTTGAGCTGTCGGGGTATTGGTCCATCCAAAGGAATCTTCCCTTGATCGACCATCGACAGGTTCCTTTCGTCGTTTGCTGTGATAGCAGCCACTTCTTCGTCCAATGAAAATTGGCTGTTTCGCAACTCAGGAGGTGACGATATCGATGGAAGTTCATCGATAACCACGTTGCCGTCCGTGCTGTGTTTTCCTCTTGCTTCAATCGCATTATTGATTTCGCGTTTCATGCCAGCTCTTCTCCGAAGTTCTTCTTGCAGCCACCCGTGACTTTTGTCCGAAACCTGCAAATCTTTCTTTGGAGTCATTTTGCGATATTCGGTCGCAGAGCGCGTGTGATTAGACTTGTCGTGCGAGAAGGACAATTCTGTGGTTTCGACGGTGATGTTTGTATCCTCAACCATTTTGGATCGAATAGACTTCGTGGTTTTCATAATTTCATCTCCTTCATCGCTTGCATACGGATCGACGGGGTCCGGGCTGTTGGAGAACAAAGTTCTATTGATCCTCCCACCATACGGTACATCTCTGTTGACATGAATGCTCGTATTCTTTCTGGGGTCGACTTCTCCGTTCGGCGGCGAGATGGGTGCAGCAGATTGCTGCAATTGACTGGCTTCTTCATCGTCAGGTCCAATCTCATCTTCCGCAGTTTTTTTATCCGGCTTGTTGACACGTAGTTGAGTGTTCATGTTGGAGAGCGATGATTTCAATGAATTGATGTCTCGTTGCAAAGCAGCCAATCGTTCGGATTCGTTCGTGTTGGATGAGTTAGCTGTGGTCCCTGCGCCAACTTCTGACACAACAAGTGGCTTTATTGCCTCGGTTTTAGTCGCAACTTGAGGCGTCGATATCTTTCCACGCCTTTTATTGTGCTTTTTAACCATCAGTGACGTTCGCTTCATTGCCTCTTCGACCCGTGAAAGTGATGGCGGCTCCTCTACATGGAAAGCAGCAGCAGCGTCGTCGTTGGCATCATCATCGCCAACATCATCGCCATCACTATTGACATCGCCATCACGAACATCAGAAAGGGATGGTGGTTCCTGTGATTCTTTTGCGTCGAAGTTACTATCGACATTGTCGTCACCATCTGCGCCACCATCACGAACATCAGAAAGAGATGGTGGTTCTTGTAGGTCTTCTGCGTCGAAATCAATGCCGGGTTTGGGATCGGCATCGGCACCACCATCACGGACATTAGAGAGAGATGGTGGTTCTTGTGGTTCTTCTGCATCGAAATCATTGTGAGCATTTGTATCAGCATCAGCATCAGCATCAGCATCAACATCAACATCAACATCAGCATCAACATCAACATCAACATCAACATCAACATCAGCATCAACATCAACATCAACATCAACATCAACATCAGCATCAACATCAACATCAACATCATCGCTAACGTCGACATCATCGTTGTCACTTGCAGCTTCGGGTGTTTTCTTGTCGCCAACGGTCGTGTTGATATCTTCGCCCTTCACCACGATCCGTGGTGGCGATGTTGCTTCTTTCGAAACTTTCATGTCTTCCTCAGACTCAGAAAAACCCGATAACCCCTGATCCGACAGACGTTTCTTCATTTTCTCGACTAGCGATAGAGCTGGCGACGATAGAGATGGGGGCTCTTCGCTCTCCTCGCTGTTGGTGTCTTCAAAGGTCGTATCGTTGATGGATTCTATTTTTGTTGCTTCCACCTTAGGTGGAGACATATCGTTAGACTTCTTTTCGTCGTCGGGGACCGAGGCCGATTCCGCATCTTGCTCGTCCTCGCTCTTTTGGTCAGACTTGTCGTTGGTATCTTCCATCTCGTTCTGTTTGGAATTCTTGGATGCCTCGTCAAAGGGTGTACCGTCGCTCTTCTCTGATTGCGAAGTCGGCGTATCTGCTATTTTTGTTTTCTCTTCTTCCTTGATTTCGGGTTCATCCATGACAGTGCTCGCTGCAATTTTCGCGGGTTCGTCGCTCGGAAGTTCGATGTTTCCAGTTTCGGAGTTGGTGCTAACAGTGTTCTTGTTACTACTCATTCCAACGTTGTTCTCCTGTTCGTCTAGGGGCACATCTTCCGCAACAAGATATTCTTTCTCGGTTCCTTGGTTTCCGTCGTCCTCTTCTTTTTTCTCTTCCTCCTCTTCGTTGCTGTCAGCGGTATCCAGAGAATTCCCATTTCTAAAGGCAGAAGATGGACGGCGGGGGGAATCCGGAGGTGTCGAAAGGGGAGAGTCGGGCGAAGGGACAGGAGAAGAATCACTGGCCTTTGTGTCCATGTTTAGATGAATAAGATCCGGAGGATGGATGCTATCGTGGAAAGGCACCCCATCGTTGTTGGTATCCATGATGAGCACTTTCGGTCCTCAAATCTTTGGAATCAAATATGAGCTGACAAACCTTCGTACAACGAGAATAGGACAAACTACTTTTCTTTGAGATGTGTTTCACTGTATGGATTCGCTTATATCGTTAACACGGTATGGATGTGGTGGCGATAATGTCGAATCTGCTTAGTCCTGTGTCACTGTTGTAGTATAGATGTATTTTCCGTACTGATGCTGGTGAGAAGATGTCTCTCGAGAAGGCAAGAACCAAATCAAAGAGGACGGTGGATAAATTTCTTCCAAATTCCAATAAATTTGGCGTTCATTGGAGTGATCCTCGTTTTTACCGTCTTAAGCCAATGATGATGACCCGCCTCCCGCGCTCCTCTCGCACCCCGCGAACTAATTCGGTTGCACATCGTGTCAATCACTCTACTGTACGAGTAGTACTCGTACTCGTACGAAAGGTGTCTTCTTCACCTGTCTCGCATCAAAGAGCCCGTACGTAGCCGCAGGTACTACACAACGACGCTTGTTACGTAGAAGTAGTCTACTGCTGTGTTAGGCCTACCAAAAATATCGTACCGTGAACTACTGAGGTGTACGTACGTAGGTACTCCTAACGGCACGTATGAGTCCAAACAACTCGAGAACCCTTTCTGAGATGGTTTGTTGATCCCAAACATGGTTGCCGAATTTTGTTCACGGCCGGGCTCAATTTTTAGCTTTCACAAGATTGCACTCTCGGCCTTTTGAGAACAGCCCTTTTTACCGAATCGTTTATTCCTTCTCGACACAAATCCTCTTAAATGTTGGGTACTTTGCCGAAATCATATAGAAGACGAATCAAAATCCACCAAATTAATTTCTTTTTGGTCACCCGACAAGATTGTGTCACACGGATGGAATTTAACCGATGAATAATTGAGATTTTGGGGAAGATTTATGAGGAGTCGTCGTTTTGAGTCCTGTTTGGATTGAAACGGTACGATCTGCTGAAAGGTCGACGACATTCACCATCAAGGAGCATGTATTCTAATCGAGTACCACACTACTATCCGTTTATGACAGCCGTTAGACGAACAAATAGCACCGCTTTGAAGTTTATATTTTTCGACCGAACTGCAGCAATAGAGCAGCTCAGGGCGAATCATTCTACATATTGGTATCCAACTGAACCACACTGAAACGGCAGATCATATCGCGTCGCATCACATTGTATCAAAACCGAATAGCAGTCATCCACCATGTCGACTCCGGAGTGGATGCAAAAATACCAGGAAATAGGGCAGAAAGAAGATGAAGGTGTCACAGAAATGGGAAGAGATGGGTTCCTGAAACGAGCGGAATCCAGACGCAACAGCTTGCTCATCGAACAAGGAGAGGACAGCAATGAATTCTCTGAGACGGTACCATTGGCCACGACCGAAAAGGCGAGCGTCGAAATGGTGCGAAGCACTCGATCCGATCCTCCCGATTCCGTGTCGGGAAATGCTCGCGACTTCACATACGAGACAGAGAGCAAATCCGCCAACGACGGGTACGATCAGACATCGTACATCGATGAATCCAAATATGGCGGCAGTGCGTCCGATGCAGCTCCAATTAGTAGTGCCCAAGACGACAATGTCAGCTCTGCAAATGGGACTCAGATGAGCAGATCGACGTACGGGGGAGAGGATTATATCGAGGAAGAAATTCTCGTAGACGACGATGGAAATGAAATCTTTGAGGAGGAGGTCTTGGTGGATGAGGATGCCAACGACTTTTTCGCCGAACAGAGACAGCAACTTGTTAGTGATTCGGCTGCAATCGAGGATAAGGCACAGGGAGATGTTGTCTTGGCAGAAGACGAAAAGTATCAGGTGCCCCCTTCCCCCATTGATACTGCTAGCCAAGCACAATTGCGTTCGGGAACACAGATTTACGACATAGAAGAGCAGAAACGCATTTTAGGTATTGGAAAACCAGGAAAACGAAGTAGCATGAGCTGGTTTATCCCATTGCTATCCTTCTGCTTAATTATAGCAGCTATCGTTCTCGTTGTTTTCTTTGTCGTTCTCAATGACGAACGGCAAAAATTTGGAATGAAACCTTCTATGGCACCTACACCAGCAGTCGCTGTACCACTCGATCCAGAAGCTTCAAGTAGCGGTAGCGTCGATGCCGCGAGAACAACTGAATTTGATCCCTTTCGAAACAATTGTAATTTTGAGGGATCGCTGCAACCAAATATCATCGATCAATGCATTTGCGAAGAATCCGTCGATATTATTGCAGATGATGTCCGGAATCGATGGAATAAGCTGGTTAAAAACTTCATTCCGTCTGTTTATCCAGAGTGGAACGAGGCAATTGACTCTTGTTCACCAGAGAACCAAGCGCTTTTGTGGTTGTCGTCGGGCATCAATAACGGTGGAGAGATTGATGATTTACATCGCTTGCAACGATACGTTTTGGCAACTGTTTACTATGCACAGGGAGGAATTGGGTGGTTTCACTCGAAAAACTGGCTCTCTGGTAGGAGCGTTTGTGGATGGGAAGGCGTTGAATGTAACAGCGATTCGTTTGTTCAATTCTTGAGCCTTGATTTCAACAATTTGATAGGATTTGTGAGTAAAATTCTGTCGAAGATTCCCGTTAGTGAAACATGAAATTGCAAACTTTGATATTGGGCAACTCACCTTCGATTTTTCCTATACGTGTCATCAGCTTTCCAATGCACCTACTTTGCTTAATGCTATTGAAGGTTATTCCGTGGTGGGTAACAGCTTAGAGGGATTTATTCCATATTCGTACTTTGCAAGCGATACCCTGAATCACATTAACTTTAGCGACAATGAACTGTATGGTGCATTTCCTACAATCTCGTCGACAAATAGCGCACTTACTTACCTGAATATCGGATCAAACAATCTGGATGGGACTGTTTCAAGTGATGTTGGAAAGTTGTCCAGTTTGAAGGTTCTAAATATTGATTTCAACGCTTTCTCTGGGACCCTACCATCGGTTTTGTTCCGTTTGCCTCTAGCTGAGTTGTCCATTGGAGGTAACGGCTTTGATGGTATGATACCGGAAGAAATTACAGATCTATCTGCGTTAACCTCGCTCTCTCTCGGTCCCAACTCTTTCTCCGGCGATGTACCAACAAGTTTGAGTGTCCTCACTAAGTTGGAGAAATTGTCAATCGAGGGAATTGCAAATCTGGGTGGTAGATTGCCTGCTGCCTATGGTCTCTCTTTGACTAACCTAGTCGAACTTGGTATATCTGGAACCAACATTGACGGAAATATCCCAGCTCAATTTTCAATGTTGAAGAAGTTGAAAAAATTGCGATTGAGTGACAATGATCTGAGAGGGGTCATTCCTTCGAGCATCGATCTTCTGGCGGATCTCGGTAAGGTTTTATCACATTCGTCTTTTCTAAATCTGCTTTTTTTCTACTTTCTAACGCCTTTTCTCTCCGAACGTAAATTTATAGAGATCCTTCACTTAAATGGAAATAGTTTCTCCGGTACAGTGCCATCCGAAATTGCGATGCTATCTTCTCTGGAAGAACTCAAACTCGACAGAAATAAGCTCGTTGGCAGCATACCCGAAGAATTTGAAGAGCTCCTTGAGATGAGTAAGTCATGTGAACATGTCTTCCAGTGTGAAATGCAATGAGCATAACTTMGTAGAAAAAATAACCCAATCCGATGTCTAACTCTATTTTTCATCCGTCATAGGAACTCTTACACTTAATGGCAATGCCATGGATGGCAGAGCACCAAATGGAGTGTGTGCTCTGCGAGAAGCTGAGCTCGACGAATTTGTTGTTGATTGTCCCACTCTCGTGGGCGAGTCCGATGTCTATGGAATAATTTGCAGTATTCCCAGCTGCTGTACTGAATGTTTTGATCCAACGGGAGCCACTGGTTCTATTACAGAGGAATCATCTGAAACGATCATTGGTGTTGCGTCTGAAGATCCCGAGCTTTCCTTTTTGGTTTCACTTATTATTGAAGCAGGATTGATTGATCCACTCTCTTCGGATGGCCCCTTCACTCTTTTTGCACCTACCAATGCAGGTGTTGTTTCGCTACTAAATTCGCTTGGCTTAGATCCCACTGAAGTGATCGGGGTAGACCCTAGCCTTCTGTATGGTATCTTAACTTATCATGTGGTCCCAGGTATCTATTCAGCAGATGACATATCTGATGGTCTGACTCTCGAAACAGCGATGGGAGAATCAATTTCGTTTGATATTAGTGAGGGCATTGGGACTGTTAATGGAGCTATCATACGCACTGTTAATATCCCTGCTAGTAATGGATTGATTCATAAGATTGAAGGTGTTTTGGTACCATCGATCTTGGACGACATGCTCTGATTATACACATGATACACGTAACTGTAAAATTATTCAATAAATTGTTTTGGAAGTGTGCATCTACATTTATGGCAAAAAGAACCACATAGTAATAGTACCAATTTAGCCACTATGTTTTATCCCATTAAGTGTAAAATTAGTGCTACATGTGCTTTTTTCTCCAACTAAGACCAACGCATTGCTGACACTTGCATTGGACTTTGTCACGATCCATTGCAATCAGTCAGATTCTCTTCTCTGCAGATGTTGAGACCCCTAAACTTCTCTTTCCCTGCTGTGGCCCTACAACTATCAAATTTAAATTATGGTAAGGTGGTGATTGGAAGAGTCTTCAAGTGAATGAGGGAATTCTTCTTAAAGAACAACGTGCTGTAGTACTTAACAGACCTGATGGTAGTAAGTCTCAGCTGAAGTGTTTCACTTGAATGGGTCCATCAGCTTTGTGACAAAATGTCATCACCTTTTGTTGGTCATGAGCCAGCAAGTAGGTTTTTTAGAAGTAGTATCATGAACAGATGAAGCAAGTTGATTGCCGTTTGCAGTGTCCGAAAATATTTTGTTTTTCAACGATACTTCGTACGAAGTACGTACCGTACTGTACGTACGTACTAGTTTTACTCGAAAGCAAAAATGCCATATGCTACATCATCACCGTATCCATGATAGGTAGCCGTAGATGGTATGACATGATCAATTTCTAGGCACGATTTGCAGTCGCTTCCGAACCCATTTTTGTCGACAAGTCGTGCATACGAAAAATCCGAGTGTGAAATCAAAGAGCTAAACGGTCCCTAGATTTATTGACGCCCTTCCACAGTTAGTTGAGCCACACTGCAGTACACAAACAGCATCCAAATACCAAAAATCGGAGTGTGAAATCAAAGAGCTAAACGGTCCCTAGATTTATTGACGCCCTTCCACAGTTAGTTGAGCCACACTGCAGTACACAAACAGCACCCAAATACCCGTCCAATAGCGACGACAGTAAGAGGGAATAAGAAGTACTTCTAATAGAGATCAACCGAATAAAGCGGCGCATTGAGTTCCTGCAAAAAATTACGCTCAACCCGACGGTGTTTCTGTAGAAGAAAGCAACAAATAGTTTTTCGCGAATAATTTCGATAACAGCATGACTCTTACGAGGGGGGAGGAAGCAATCGCAGCCGAGTATCGGCAACTACTACGCATAGGCCTACCAAAGGGAGTAGTGATTCAGAGAATGATGGCAGCAAAAGTTCCGCATGCTATCCAACAATCTGTCCTTAATGAAGAGAACAGCACTCCGAGTCCTATTCCAGAAGACGAATCAGGCCGTGAATCTCGTACTACCGAATTCACTGAAGAGGTGATAGACGACGTGAAGTTTGACCCAAGTCAACCGCTGGGCGGCCCGGAAAAAAGTACGACTTCATTTTATGAAGAAATAGTTATCGACGATGATGAATCAGAATACGAGGAAGAAATTGTAGAGGATGAATCAGTCGATGGTCGACAATTGAACGCCGGTGAGAATGTACCAACTCATGTCTATGACAAATCGATTTCAGACGGTGACGTTGAATATCAGTATCGGCCAACCAAAATGCCTGAAGAAACACAACCGTCCCCCAGCTCCTGTTGGTACTGGATTGTATGCTTAGTTTTTATTGGACTTCTTGGTGGAAGTGCAGGAGTAGGGTATTGGCTTACAACAAGAGACGGAGATAAAGTTTCAAGCCTCGAATCACCGATCTACACTAATCCGCCCACACCAGCCCCATCAGTAGCTGTCTCTACACGTTTTGATCCAATTCAGGGCGACTGTAACTTCGATGTCAATGATTCCAACCCGAATCCGATCGACCAGTGCAATTGCTTGGGAGAGATTTCCATAATCGAGTCAGATATCAGAGAACGATATTTTTACAACCTCGAAGCATTTATTCCTGCTTATTTTCGAGAGTACGACGATGATATCAGCTCCTGTAGCCCAAGAAACCAAGCGCTTGTCTGGATATCATCTGGTGACGACACAGAACTGAGCACGGATCAAAGAGCCGAAAAATTCGCTCTCGCGGCCGTGTTTGCGTCCCTCGGCGGTACACAATGGAAGAAAAGCCGCAATTGGCTTTCATACAAAAGCGTCTGTACTTGGTTTGGAGTGAAATGTGACCAAGGTCAGCCAGATTATGTGACTCAGTTGGTTCTTGACGACAACAACCTCATTGGAGTGGTAAGTTGTACTCAGTTACAATAGCTGTGTTCAAGTGATTGCTCTGATTTGTCTGCTCATACTTTATCGCCCTGTCACTTTCGCAGCTCCCATCCGAATTGAGTTTGTTGGCTAGGTTACAATTCCTCATGGTTGCTCAGAATAAAATCAGTGGGCCCATTCCAGTTCCCCTATTTACCATCAAAGATCTTGGAACTGTCGATGTGAGTTTCAACGCGATAACAGGTGTCATCCCACCTACTGTGGGCGACGCAGTGTCATTAAATTCATTAAATGTAGAGAATAATTCAATGAGCGGTCGGCTCACGAGAAATATCGGAAGAGCAGGTAATTTGGGTTATCTTAATCTAAGGTCGAATGGATTCGCATCCGAGCTTCCATTGGAACTATTTAATCTTCGACGATTGAGAGAACTCGACATTGCAGACAACAAGTTCACTGGAGTTATCCCCGCTGAAGTCTCTAACCTAAATGCACTTACGAAGCTCACGCTTGGTCCCAACCTATTTTCTGGAACCATTCCTTCATCCATTGGCTTCCTTGGTAGTCTGAAGTATCTTTCGATTAGTGGAGTTGCAGATCTTAGTGGTCTTATTCCCGCAGAATTTGGTTTCTACCTGAGCAGCTTAGAAGAGATAACTATTTCCGGAACAGATATTTCGGGAAATATCGACACATCATTTGGAAGACTCCCAAGTCTGAAATCAATTGACTTCAGCGGCAATCAGCTCCGCAGTACAATTCCATCAGAACTTGGAAGCCTTGGAACTCTTGGTAAGCACGAACAAATGAAGTGACAAAAACAGCAGAATCAACCCTTTTTTGTGCTCATTCATTACTTGTTCGATTGTTGCAATTTCTTTCTCTCTTGTCTCCCAGCGTATCTTGATTTGGGGGGCAATTTTCTCGATGGTTCAATTCCAGAAACTATTGGTAATCTTTTAGCACTGGAAGAACTGCGACTAAATGACAACCTTCTTCAGGGAGGTATTCCTGTTCCAATCGGTAATCTGATTTCATTGAGTACGTTACTGACATTCGCATATAGGCATAATGATTTGGCTACGGTCCTGTTTTACGGTTGACGCTTGATGAACTTATGAAAAGATTAGCCTCGTGTACTTCTCACCTCCTTCTTCGAATACTTTTATGTGATTGCCTTCCTACCTCTGTTCTGTGCCTCGTTTAGAGACCATGAGGCTCGAGGCAAATAGATTCGAGGACCGAGTGGCAGATTCAATCTGTGATCTTCGCCAGGAATCCTTAAATGTATTTGTGGTAGATTGCCCTATTGAAATAGAAGGAACAGAAATGTTCGGTGTTTTTTGTCAGATACCTGACTGCTGTACCCAATGTGTTCCACAGTAGTGGGTGGTACGACATAAGAATGAAGAATCATTTTAAGACAAAGAAATTCACTTTTTCCTTCATTCATGACATTTGTGCATCAATGCACTTGCTGGTGGCTTCTTCAAAGAACGTTGTTGTAATAAGTTTTAAAAGCTATTTGTTTTACAAGTACTCAGGCAAAGTAAAAATATATAATCCTGCTGCTTTCAGCTGTAGTCTCACCAGTCCCAGCATCCTGCACTTTTTTGTTGTGATTTCTGTAGTCTTGTTACTCTACTAGTACTGTAGCAAAGAGGAAAGCATTTGAGCCTTGGAGCAGTGAGAATCATTCTGGTTCTTTCCCAGAAGTAATGGTTCTGACTTACCACCAATAGCACCAAGAATATTTTTTTGCAAAGAGGAGCCTTGTCACAGGTACTAGTTGGTACTACTTGTAAAAAGAATGTTTGCCCCATTATCTTGCTACACTGTCTGGTGCTATTAGTTATCTTTATCCCAGAGCACATTTGTTATTTATTAACAGTATTCTTTCTGCAGCTACATTAGTAGTAAAAAATCATAATATTGTATTTGACCTTGTGAACTAGAAGAAGCACTGTATGACCAGAACCAGAACTTATCCTGACTAGGGAGAAGAATGTTTCTAGCTGCTCCATTGGGCAGGGCTTCCCTCTAAAGAGAGGTTGTGGAGGACCAACCAGGTTCTATGCATACTGACAAGCCAATTAAGGCTTGGGGCTGGATTCTGAGGACATAAAAAGAGTTGGCTCAAAGTTTGGATGGATGGGAGCCACCATGTCAAAATCATTTCAAAGGGCACTGCCAAGCCAAAAAGGCCATTTTCTCTGCAATGAACAAGGAAACACACAGGTGCCAAGGACACTGCCAAGCCAATGAGGACAAGAGCATTGGTGGAGTAGTCATAGAAAAGAAAATAAATAAAAGTGAAAAGAAAAAAGAAAACAAACACCCTGACGTATTGGTATTTTTGGGCCCATATCTTGTGGAGGGGTTAAATTGTTGATAGTTGATAGTTGCAGTTGTTGTAATTGCTATTCAACATAGATCTCAGAAAGAACAACATCTTGACCCAAATTATCTTCCAATCTGTAAATCTGGAACTAGTCCACAGAGAGGCTGAGTAATCTTCTTTTAAACTGAGTATGTAGGATATACTGCAGACATCATTCTTGAAAGGGAAGGTCTTGGTTGAATACTGGGGGCTGGGTGTGTTGTTGTTGTTGTTGCTATCTGGCACAAATGTCAGAAACAACAAAATTGTGGCTGGAATCCTCTTTCAGTCCATAAGAACAGGGGTATGGGGGAGGATGCTGATTATTCTAATTGGAGCTTGTTGTATTGATGTTTTTGTTTCTGTATAACACAAATATGGGAAACAACAACAAAATGCTGACTGGAATCCTCTGTCAGTCCATAAATACTGGAACAGCTGGCACATGAAGCTAAAGCTGGCGGTGAATCTGCAGGAAGTAAACTGAGAATGTAGCATAGTATACTCCAGGCAATTTTCTTGTAAGGAAAGGTCTTGGTTGAATACTGGGGGCTGAGGTTGTTGTTGTTGGTTAGTACAGATATTGGAAACAACAACTTCAAGGCCCAAATATACTCCAACAAGACAAACTGGGAAGGATACAGCCACCAGCTAAGGCAAATAGCCATCACATGGGCAGGGAGGCTAGGGAGGAATAAGGATATTGATACAGATCAATTGGCTTGGTCTTTGTCTTCTTTGAAAGAGGCCAGGGAGGGGGCTTTTCCCCTTTGGAGGGGGTGGCACCACAGTGATTTTGGATGCCAGAAGGCACTGGTCAGGTGTGTACTAGTATGTAGGAATCAGCAGGAAGTCTGGCTGATAAGTTTCAGAACTGAAGTGTAAGTTTGTGCATTTGATTTTTTTTAAAAGTAGTACATCTGCATTTCTAGTAATAGCAACATTCTTCTTTTACTCCTACTAGTAGTAGTGCTAGCAGTTGTAGCCGTACTACTGCTAGTACTTCTAGTACTAGCATTTGTATCATTAACAACCACAGCAGATCATACTAGTAGTAGTAGTAGTAGTAGTAGTAGTAGTAGTAGTAGTAGTAGTAGTAGTAGTAGTAGTAGTAGTAGTAGTAGTAGTAGTAGTAGTAGTAGTA
>CAACVS010000346.1:115307-176332 GCA_900660405.1 Pseudo-nitzschia multistriata
TACTACTACTACTACTACTACTACTACTACTACTACTACTACTACTACTACTACTACTACTACTACTACTACTACTACTACTACTACTACTACTAGTGTACAAATAGTTTTAACCACTTCCAGCATCTGATCTACTAGACTACTGCTAAATAGTACTACTGCTGTTGGTTGTTGTAGCCTGAATCTTTCATAATACTACTAGTGTACTTTGGGTCTCTTGTGCTCAGTACAATTGGTGTGAGGCTAAATTCATGCTGATAGTACACTACATACTACTGATCCTGAATTAGTGGTGATAGTTATAAGAAGTGGCAATCAATATGCTGGTTCTATTGACTTGTCCTCTAGTAGTACTAGTACTGGTACTACCACTTGCTACTACTACTATGTTGCATTCAAAGAAGTACTAGCTACAAGAACAAGTAACAATGCAAAGGCAAAGGACTCCTCTCATATTATTGTAGTAGTACTCCTCACAGACTTGTTGTTTTTCTGTCAATTAATAACAGTAGTAGTAGTAGTACTACTACTACTAGTAGTACAAGGTACTAAGAAGCACACTTGATGGTACTTTCAGACTTGTTTTTTGTGGGTTTAATTCTTATCTCTACTAGTAGTAGTAGTTAGACTTTGTACTGTGTACTATCTATTAACCTGCTATTCTTGTACAAAGAATTTATTATTTACTACTACCTCTGTCCCACTATGATAATAGTACACTTTGCACCTCGTGGGTTKGATTAAGCTCAATATATGGCCGATTTCAATGCTTCTTTTTTTGTTTAACAGATCTATTATAAATATACAGGTATAGAGATTGCATTAATTGAAAATGTCTGATGTACTTGTGGTATTTACTTACTAAAGAGGGCCATTTTTTCTTATCAATAGCTATGAAAATACTGTCAGTTGCTGGGTTCTACTGGTCATTTTGATGATACGCCACTACTAGTACTTGCACATGATAGCTAAGAGTTAGACATTTTTAAGGCTGCAATTCTCTTCAGTATGGAGAACTTTCTTGTATTGGCATTCTTGTTCAAAAAAGGTGCCCATTACCATTGTCAATGCAAACTTTAGTTTGTTGTGTTAATAGAGTGTATTTTCATGTGTAAAAAAAATTATTCACCCGCATGCTCATTTTTATCTAGTACAGTACTGACTCTACACATTCTACACAGTCATACACAGTCATTTGTAGAATCCAATGGCCAGAAACTCCAAAAACTGTTAAGTAAATAGTGGACAATTATTTAGGGGGAAAAAATAGAGTACTGCAGAGTGTACTAATGGTGGGACGGAGGTAGTACATACCCTTTTGGGTTCTAATTAAGACGTGACAGCTTTTTAACAGTAGGGATTCTACAGGACTCTACATGTGGAACAATAGTATTAATTCAGACCACAACGGGCAAGCTGTCACTTAGTTCCACGTAGAACCAAAAAGGAACTATTTTATACCGTACGGAGGTTGCTGAAACAACAGAGATACGTACGGAGGATGCTGAAACAATGAAGATACGGAGGACACTGCTGCTACTGCTACTACTACGGAGGATGCTGATACGGAAGCGATGCTGATAGGATACGAGTCGCTTATGGGGGACGCTTGCTGATACGGAGGACGCTCCCTGATACGATACGGATGCTCGCTGAGCTGAGCTGATACAATACACTACGGAGGCTCGCTGATACAATTTTTTGTCAATTTCGTCAATTTTGCTACTGGTAGTTACAGTGCTGTTCCTCCAAAACCACTCAGTTGATCGATCCACAACTTCCAGAACCTTGAGCCCTTAATGTAAGGGTTAGCACAGTTGTCTTGTGAGTGCAATTGGTTCGATATTGACGAAGAACTAAAGAGGTGACAGCTTGCTAGTTTGCTGGAGGTTGTGTTAGTAATGAGTTTTTTTTTTGGGTGCGCAGAGAAATCAACCAGCCGGAAAAGGTTCTCTGGCAAGAAACATATACAATATGCACATGTATCGAAGGACAAGAGGAGAAAACCCTTTCCGGCTAACGGATTCTCTAATTCTGATTGGTGCTTTTGCTAGAGTTAAGAAGGAACCAAAGATACTAGCTAGTCTTAATTCGAACTCAAACAAGTACTCATACCCACAACCCGCACGGTAACGACTGCATGACTTGTGACTTGAGGTCTTTCTTACCCTCTATTTGTTCAAGTCGAGCTAGTCGAATGCAGATAGTCGAATGAACACCATATCACGAATGAATGTTTAGATCTAAAATCTTGAATCTTAATGCCCGAAAAGAGCGAGCATGCAAACTACACGAGCCTGTTACGAGTACAGTACGTACTGCACGTTATCACATTGTCCCGTACGTTATTGTACTGGTACTTTACTGTACATTCCAACCCAGATGTTATGTGTTCAGAACCCTTTTCTGCTGTAGAACAGTAAGAAAAAGCTAGTCAAAAACAAAACAGCACCCAGAACACACGAATGAAAAAGAGGACACCCTTCGAGCGTTCTTTCCTTGGTAACTCATCGCCTTTCGTACGGTAAAATACGTCTCGTATTGCATCCTACTGCGCGACCTACAGTGGCACCCTTCCTAACGCCTCCCAAGATCGCTTCTAATTCCCCACCGAAAGAGATCTGGACACCGGGTGTTGGTTCAAATCTACAAAGCGAAGAGCTATACAATCCAGCTACTTGTTCTTGAAACAACAGCGCGTTTATCAAAACTGAAACAATATGGCTGATTCCTGCTGCTGCCTCGTGTGTGTTCGGACCCAACAGGTCGGGGTAGTTGAAGATCTCGGTCAATTCAAGAGCCTGCTCGACCCAGGGCTCCATTTCATTTTATGGCCTTTGCAGAGTATCGTAGGGCGGATGTCTTTGCGAATCCAACAGCTTGATGTTGTTTGTGAAACTAAGACTAAAGACAATGTAAGCGATCCCTTGACTTTCTTTCGTTTATCGATTTTGAAATCGCGTGGTGCCCGATAGTCGATCTCGAATCTGCGAAGGTGCCAAGAATTACAAATAGCATTACAAAGCCTACGCTACCACGACTCACATTTTCGAACCTTTCAAAACGTGATCTCCGGCGACGTTTTTCTCAAACAACAGGTGTTTGTCCAGGTTGGTGTTGCTGTGCAATACCGCGTTTTGGTGGATGGAGCGTACGATGCATACTATCGATTGACGGACCCGCGCAACCAGATTCAGTCTTACGTCTTCGATGTGGTCCGTTCGACGGTCCCTCGAATGGACCTCGACGAAGCCTTTGTGTCGAAGGACGAAGTTGGTGGAGCCGTGTTGGCTCAGCTTCGGGACGTCATGAAAGAATACGGATATGAAATCAACAAGACATTGGTTACCGATCTATCTCCCGACGTGAGTTTATATTTTTCTTTTGCGAGCAACGACCAATTGTTGGTGTACCTCGTTTTTGTCTCGATTTGGGACTGTCTTTCTTACCCATTTCATTTCCATGATTGAATTTTATTGCACTTTAGAATCGAGTCAAGGCGAGCATGAACGAAATCAATGCCAGTCGCCGTCTGAAAGAAGGTGAGCTTTGAAAGTCTCGTTGCTTGTGCATGCAGTTTATGACAATGAAGCGAATCAATTGTGTTTGGCAATTGCGTATATGGAATCATGGCTTGCGTGGATTGATATTTTCTAGATTTTTTTATCTGACCGGCTTTCTTGTTCTCCTTCGTGCACCAAAGCCGCGAGCCACAAAGCCGAGGCCGACAAGGTCAAGCAAGTCAAGGCAGCAGAAGCCGAGGCAGAAGCGAGATATTTGAGTGGTCTGGGTGTAGCGCGCCAGCGCAAAGCCATTGTCAACGGGCTACAGGAATCTGTGGGATCCTTTTCCGACGAAGTCGAGGGAGCCACCCCCAAGGATGTCATGGACATCTTGCTCTTGACTCAGTATTTTGACACCTTGGCCGCGGTGGGCGCCAACTCACTGATCATTGAACACGACCCTGCAACGGTTGCTTCCTTGCGCCAATCTGTTGGGGGAGCATTTTTGAATTCCAAGAAGTAAGAAAGGGAATCGTATCCTTTGCCGTCTTGATTTGTGTCGATTGATTCTTTCGATCAGTCCGGGTGGATTCCATTGAATCTAGGGTCCTCTGTGACAAACCAAATTTAGCTTGCTATTGGGTTGTATGTTTTACGCGGCGCGGTCAGAAAACGAAATGACCGCTGCAATTTGGGTTGTTTTTGTTTGTGAAGGTCGAAAGTGCGGGTCTGTGAGCACAGAGTGTTTATCGCCGACAAAAATCATTCGTAGAAACCATATTTGCCTTTACGAATGCAAGTCACTGCACATCAGCTGTATTGCAGGCTTTCTATTCGGTACCATAAAAGAAATACACGATGTACCAAATCTCTCTATCTTTCATAGACTTGATGTAGGATACTAGTTGTGTCCCTTACAGTGCTGTATACGAACAGCCAAAGTAAGCTATCTTTCCAAAGAGACTCAACTAAAATATATTGTAACTAACACTTCGGGATTTGAAGGAGCATGGAAAAATTTGATGGATTTTTTACGGAAGGGCTATTGTTGTAGACAAGAGGCTTATTTGTGTTCTTGTATTTTCTACTGCAATTTGTCGTCTATTCAGAGCTAATGTCATGTAAAGATGAATGTGAACACAATGACTAAAGATGGCCATTCAAAGTAGGGGCTTTGAGGTACAAGGCCAAAATTAGGTAAGGACCAAATGCTCTTCATTATTTCATGTCATGTAAAATAGTCTTCAGTTAATCCATCATGCATAGGAACCTTCTTGGTCAACATCTCATACATCACTTTGTCTTCTGGAGTGATTGTGTCTGGATTTGTAGTGTTGAGTACTGTCTTCACAAACCTTGTGAGCCAGCTCTTCTTCTTTGTTGCATATCCCTTGGTGTTTAATTCAGCAGTGGCATAATCATTACTCCCCAATGTGTTGAAGGCGTTAGGATTGTTAACCAGCTACTCTGTGTATTTGAGCTTTGCTTTGTCTTCTTCTGATTTAGGGTTGCATTTGACGACAGGACAAACAGCAACAGGGGGAGTAGCAACAGCAGCACCTGCACCAGCACCGGCACCGGCACCATCTTCTTTTTATTGTTGTTCCTGCATGGATTACAGATGATCATTTTTCAATTTACTCCTGCTGTTACTGTTGTCTTGTCTGCTTCATCAAGATATACCCTATTTGGTTTAGTTCTTTTTCTTGTCACAGCAGGTGCTGCTTCTTGATCTGCCACCAACTGGATTTTTGCTCCTCTTTCAGATGGCACCTTCAATGCCACTACCACGTGTTGCTGCTGAGGACTGTTTCTTTCAAACCTTGGCATCAACTCCCTTCCAGCATGGATCTTTTGCTTGTTCCTTTTTTGTTCACTATATTGAGACATTTCTTTTAGGCTCTCCCTTCATTCTGGCCTTGATCCACAGTGGACAATGTCATTGTCATTGTTCTACTTCTTGTTCTTCTTAGCTGCTGGCGGCTTCTTTGCCTACAGAGGTGTTGTTGACTTGTTGCTTCTAGTCCTCATGGTGGTCTTTGTATTGCTGCTGTTGCTTTTTTTGGTTTTGCTTGCTTTTTGCTTGTCCCCCTCCAAATCAATATTTCTACACTGTTTTCTACAAGAGTTTGTATTGGGATAGCAATCAAGATCAGTTCTTAAAGTGAAAACTGCTCACATTTTGGTCAATGATACCATGTACTGTACTAGTACTACTGGTACCACAAATTCAGTACTGAAAATTGTGAGCAACAAAGATGGCTTTCAGTACCTGTTGAGGTTGCTCACGCACATGGTTACATGTGGTTACAAGCACCAGGTGCACTTTTTTGTAACTAGACCCACTTTTTTTGGCAACCAGATTACTAGTAGGATCTTGGAAAAAAGTGTCAAGTCCTGCTGGTTAAATAAACTCTGTCCGCAGCATGCTTGTAACCAGCTTGAGGTGTGTATACTCAGGCAAAAAATCAATAGTGTTTGTTAGTGCTATTTTTTATACCAGTGCAATCACCAAGTGCACATGGTTACATGTAATGACACTACTCAATGGTTACAAAATAAGCAAGAAGAAACGGGGGACGGATGAAATCATGGAAGTCAAAACATCAAATAAAGTCTTAGACAGTTTTTACTGTAATTGTTTCTTGAAGAGGAAAGGGAGGGGATCAGGAAGATTTTGTTAAAGCCTCCTAGATTTATCTTTTTAGTTGTAGAGGCAGTGGGGTTTTGAACTATAACAACAAGAAACAGTGTAAAACAATTAAGTTAAGGGAATGAGATGCCAGCATATGATGATGAAAAAAAAACTTGGCTTATCAAGAATTTGAGTGTGTCATTGGTAGCACGTGACCAAAACTCAGCAAAGAAGTTGTCACCAGGTCCACCTCTCCCGGGGTGGGGGTATGTGTAAGTAGTTTACATTAAGAGTGGGGGGAGTCTAGTAGTACCGGTACAGTTTTGAATTTACTAGGTAGGGGACCTGGTACCGGTACTACCTATGTACTTCGACTTTCATTGCCCGAAGCACACCAATTTCAGGGGAAGTCAAATTCGACAGACCTTCAAGATTCTATCCCACTTACAGCTATTTCTTCGCAAGAATGCTCTACTATAGTTGAAAAATGATAGAAATCTAATTTTCATATGCTATATCACAAAGAGGCAGTTTTTGCTTCGTGGAAACGTCCATTCTATATCTTCTCATCAACGTGGGTCATTCTCGTGTTTATACATCAATGGAGGGAAACAGACTTTGTGTTTGTTGTTGTTCCTCGTCTTCCTAGGGTTTCGGGCATGAAAATGGCGAACAAAATAATCGGAATAAAGGAAATAACAAACGATGCCATTAAACTGTGGACGTAGCCAAAGTGCTCGGCCACCCGTTGCCCCAAATAATTCGACAGAGTGGCACCCAAACCAAAAGCAGAAGCTGTCAAGCCCACTGTGAAAGAATGAAATACACGACGTTAGCTTCATTAGATATTTCGCACACTCAAAATCCAAGTATCAACATATTTACAAAAAACTTACTAACGGCATTGAATCTTCCTGTTCCAAAAGTAATATCCGCCACAATAAAAGGATGAATCAATCCGAATAATCCACCACCCAATCCATCAAAAAGCTGAGTCGCAAGAAGGTATTGGTGTCCAGCATCTTTGAGGAGAATGATGAGAGCGCATCGGATAGGCAAAGTTGCAATTCCAATCAAGAAAAGAGGCTTTCGGCCCCAACCTTGTTCGGTGCGTCCATCAGCCCAGTGGGTGGCGAATGCCATTGTCGTTTGGGCGACGACAATGGCTCCAGCAGTCAAGGGAATCGCGGTACGGGTCACGCCTTCTTGTTCTTCGTCGCCTTGTCCCATGAGTTCGCCGAGGACTAACAAGACGTTCGCGTTTGCAAAGCTAAACAAGAAGAATGTGTGAGAGAGGGAGGGCAAAAATTTACATACCAACGAAACAAATATTCACGTACTGGAAGAAGAACCCTGTCATGCACAAGATGAGAGTTCTGAACTCCGAAAGAACCTCCCAATATGAGGCCACTTGTGGAGTATTTTCACCGCTGCAATTCGTAGGTGCCAGTGGAGTTGATTCTGATGAAATCTCGTTTTCTGTTGAGTCTTCACTTTGGGAACTCCCAATTTCAGTGTCAGTATCAGAATATTCGAGGGAAGGTATGCTCGATGCGTCCAATCCCCGTCCCCACAATGGATTTCCTTGTGGCAAGTAACGAATGAAGACAATGGCAACCAAAGCCGAAGCTCCAATCACTAGAAAGCAGTATTCGATGCGTGGATAACTAACGAAGGCCACAATACCGGCCAAGACGGCAGCCGCAACGCTCCCCACATGACCCCAATATACATTGCTGGCCATAACTTCATCAAATTGTGTTGGTCCAAAGCATGCCAAAGTCAAAGCTGCCAAACAAGGATTGATGAAGGAACTAGCAATGCCCTCAACAAACTTTGATGCGTAGATAAGAACATGGTTCAAGCTTGATGGATGGACAAATAGGATGGTAGACGCCGAACATGCCGTAATGACGCTGGCCAGCACGAGAAACAATCGTCGATCAACCGACGTCGTATCGACCCAATTGCCAGCAAAGGGTTGCATGACCAGACTGGTCAGTCCCATGAGAGACAACGCAGTCCCAACAGCACCTTGGGCCCATCCTACACCGGCCAAAAAAACTCCCTGGAAGATATTCAGACCATCGCCGAGTTGGCCGAGACTGAAGGAGACGAGCAAAAAGGCAAGGCGTGTGGATACCATATTGTTACTTTATCTCCAGATAATAATGATGTTTTCTTCTCTTCAATAGACTTCTCCTCGAAGAATGAGATTTCTGGTGTTTGAATTCTCCGTCGGTTACGTGATCGAAAAGAAAATCCGCGGGTATAGAATTGGAAACGGGAGGAATGTAACGGTGATATTTATTTTTACGATACTCGGGTACAATTCTTTACGACTAATCCTAATGAATGTGTTCCCATTTTGATATCTTCCGTTCTAATCATAAGTTTGAATCCGAGAACGCGCTCAATTTTTGGTCCCATTCCAACGGGAACTTCATATTATTAATAAAAAATGCTGACGTGTTTTTTTGAAGATCACTACGGGTATAGAAATCGCCCCGCGAGGGTAAATATAACGGCCGATCACACTTTGTTGAAAAAAATATTTTTTGTCGTGATTTGAGAACTCCAATGCGTCAAATTCCTTCACATCAATTCATTTTTCTATATTTGATGTTAACATTTTCTATCTAATGGCATCGTCACCATCATGGCACCTGATCACTCCGACAGAGAATCGACGACTTGGATCAAAAAAGTTCAATATGTTGTCTCTCTGACGCTGTTGGGTCTATGCGTTGCATTATGCACGGCTGGCATTGTTGCAAACCAGACACCAGTGGCAGCTGCCTCAAATTCTGCGGTAGCGCTCGTCCTGATGTGGGTTCTCATTTTGTGGTTGGGTATTCTTGAGGGAGGTCAAGGGTCTCTGGTTGGCTTACAACCTGTGAATTCGGAAAAATTCAAGTTCTCTCATCCCTATGCCTTTGCCTGCACTGAATTGGCGCACAAAGGAGACAACCTAAATCGATTCATTGTGGGAAGACAGTTTCTGGTGGTCCTCGTTGTTTTCCTTCTAAATATGGCATGTACCGTTGTGGATGATTTTGATGTTCCGGGAGTTCCACATGCTTTGATGTCGAGCATGGTGGCGTCGGGATTGGCCGTAATGATTATCACTGTTGTGGTTGGGCAATTGGCGGCAGAAGTCAATGCTACAAATTGCATGTTAGACTTTATCGATAACCGACTTGTGTGGGTAACGACTTTGATCTGCTTAATGATTGAAACTTCAGGTCTCTTGCACTCTGTCTATTTGGTACAATGTTTCTTCTCCAACGAGAGTATGTCGAAAGAAAGTACCGACAAGACATTTCAACAAAAAGTTTGGTATTGGGGACGAGTAGCGATGTCAGTCAGTCTTCTCACTGTTGCCATGGCAGTCACTTGTGCAGCATTATGGCACGATGAGACTACAATGTACCCTGGTTTGACAACGATGGCTTCCTTTGCTCTATTTTTCGGGTTAGTTTGTTTCTTGGGTCTTCTCGAAGGAATTCAAATTGCCGCCTTTGCTGTGGTGAAGCTACCGACACATATCGTGAGGGCAAGCCCAGCGGCGGGGGCTAATTGTGACTTGGTCTTTCGAGGAAAAAACTTCAAAGCAGTACTGATTGGTCGACAAATTTGCGTCACAACTAGCATGTTCTTGTTGGCACGCATCACAACAACGAATGTGGATCCGAATGATTTGATTGATACATCTGCAACCGACTCCACCGTTCTTGGAATGCCTGCTTGCATTCAAAATTTCTTCAATACTGGATTACCTGGAGCACTAATTACAACAGTTGTTGCTTCATTGTGGTGGAGAATCTTAGCCGCGGCGTTTCCGATTGCGTTTATGGGCAATTCTGTCGTCTATTGGACCATCCGATTATGCTTATGTCTCGAGGCAACCGGAGTATTTTCATCCGCATGGCTGATGGCAGATGGCATCAAATGGATGTTGAGATTTCAAACCGATGACGTGTACTTTTCTGATGGTGATAAAGACATCGATTTGGAACTGAACAAATATGGTGTTGACGATAGCCAAACTCTTCTTTCTGTCAGCACGGGCAAGAACGACAGTGAATCAACTTTTCTCACCAGCAGTTCAAGCAATGGCAACTTCTCAACGTACGGAAGCAACAGCAGTCAAGAATTTGATACTTTTTCGAACCCATCTCCCAGCCCTTCGCTTGAATTTTGAGTATGTAATGAAATTTGGATTTTATCAACGAGCATATAATGTAATGTGCCAATCTTTTCAAACTGTTTGATTGCGTCAAGTATTCTAAAATAGTAACCTGAAGAGACAAGATAAATACAATGAATTTGTTTTCTAGAAGCCTCTCTCTATTCTCAACAACTAAACTGATACCATTCCAGGTCGTAGACAGTGGAGACATGATCACTTGGTATGAATTCATTTTGCTGCATGCGTGGATATTAACATTTTGCGGAAATTTAAAGAGAAAGGAAAAAAAGTTGGGATGAAATAATGCAAAAAGTGAAAAACTTGTCTGTTCCAAAGACTGTGGTATATTGGTTGGCTAACGCAGGTACTGTACATGTTACTAGGACTAAGGTGCAAAAACTACTACAAAGGGAGTGCAAAGGCAGAAAAATTAAAAAGAATTTAGAAGTTAATTAATAAAATGACTCTGACTGCTTTTATTTATAAAATAGGAATGCAGTTCATTCATTTGTTGCCTGTATTGAATATTGTTGGCAGCTTGATTTTGTTGAGAGAACAAGAGGACGTGTTCTTGCAAACAGTTGACCAGTAGAATTTTGTTGCATACTAGAAGTAGCAAGAACTCTTGAAAGTACAACATAATTCCAATTGCTTGTATACTAAGACTAGGCTGAAACCAACCAATTTTCCAAATATCTTCACAGTAATTTGTGAACAGTTCTTGCATTTGCAATACTAATTGGGGATTAAACTAAGTGTACTCCATTGTTACTTGTTTGACTATGATGGGTCATTTTTTATTCATGTTCTTGAGAATATCAAAAGTTAGCATTTGCAGCTAGTACACTTATCTTACATCGTTTTGAGAAGTTGAAGTGATTACTCTATTTTGACTCTCTTCAACACTTAAGACCACTGCTCTGAATGTCTGGTGTCATGCCACCAGATGCTATATAAGCAACAGAATCTTCTCCTAAAGCACTGACCACACAATCTAAATTATCTTCCAAATGAAACACTAAACCCCTTGTCATACCCACTACAACAACTGCACTATTGCAAAATGGTAATAATGGCTGTAAATCTGAAAACATCCTCATATGTGACTGGATTGTAATTTTTTCTCCGCCCACTATATGATATGTGTTCCACCAATCTTGCATTTGCTTCTGGTAGAGATAAAAGCTTCTTCCAAAACCCTTGGGGCTCTGCAAATATGCCAACCCCAGTGTGGCATCTGTCACCTTGTAAGCCCAGGATGCAAAGCTCTGGTAGTAATAATCAAAAGAACTAGTACTACTACTACTACTACTACTACTACTACTACTACTACTACTACTACTACTACTACTACTACTACTACTACTACTACTACTACTACTACTACTACTACTACTACAAGAAATAGCTTAGATGATATTCTCACTAAATAATATCATTTGAATAATTCAATGGTTCTACTGCCTGAAAGCTGTGCAAGATCTGTGATGGGTTAGTAATGTGCTACATTGGATTTTGGACAAGTTCTTGTTCATTAGCATCAAACCTTTCTACCAATTTTATGTGATTACAACATTTTCTTTGACTGCAATATGTATTGCACTACAGCTTTCACTTCAAACAGTAACATTAGTGGGAAGGGAGCAATAGTACATGCAGATTCCAAGAAGCCCATCTGTTTTAGTATAAAGTGTTGCCTTTAGTGAAATTCTTTTTTATTTCTAGTCAGCATAGTAGTAGATCCAGTCGCCTAGATTTTAATTCTGGGGGAACAGAACCCAATGTTGTGGCCTGATCCTCTACAAAAATGCATGCCTTTGTTGGATTACTTGTCCAAATCACAGGTTGAGTACTTCTCCATCTCTGCTCTCTCTCCCACTCAAATATCTAGGTATGGAGGTCAGGATCATCAATCCAGAAACCAGCAAACAGATGGTGGTGTCAGGGTGTCTGATAATGATGGTGGTCCCCCAACCATCATGATCAACATCAATACTTTGACATTGTTGAGCTCTCTGTAGTTACTTCTCCAAACCTGATTTTTGTAACTTTTGTTGCAGCAATCAAGAAGTCTCTAGAGGGTGCTGAATTTAAACTGTGGAACAGCAGACAACTCTGGAGGAGACATGCACTTCATCAGTTGGTACACTGCCATCTTCATCAAAGACAGCATTGCACCCATTGAAGACATTGTTGCCTGCTACATCTTCCAAATCAACATAATCAGAAAGAGCTGTTCCAAGTTCTGGTATATCCTTACTGGCTGCAGAGATTACTAGATTGCTGTACTAGGGGATGTACTAAGCTTTCAATATTAACAGTCTTGAATGAAATGACCTGTCACCAACCTTATTTACAAGAAATGAACTGTCAAATTTCAGTTAATGCTCACACTGATAGTCCATGACATGTGAACATCAACATTGAAAACTTTCACATTCAACCCAAGAAACATCTTTGTCACTGCTGTCAATCATGATTCTCAAAATATGTTGTAGTTGTTGTTCCCACAAACCTTCTTGTGCCAAAGAATTCTAGAAATAGAGGGGACTATGAAATAAATGGTGGTAGTCAATCCTTTAGCACTTACAACATGTCTTTGGTCACAAACTGATCAGCAAAAAAGAATCTTGTTGATGAAAGCCTACACAAGAGTTCAGATTTTGGCAACTGGTGAGAAAGTTCTCAGACATACATTTCATTAGACTCAACACAACAAAGACACTCTACAACTCTCCTGACGTGTATTTCAGAAATTGGATAGTAGCACCAAAAGCATTCCATTCAATGCTGTTTGTAGCTGTTTTCTCATGTCCAAGACGATGGAAAATGAGTATCCGATGAGACATCTCCTCATTTCTGCTATGCAACACACACTTGTAGCTTACTAGGGTTGTCCTGTGCTATTTTTTTCAACGGAATAATCAAAAGGCAATTGCTCTCCTTCAAGTTGTCAAAAAAGTCCACAATAGTCCAAATAACTCTGCTAGTCATCATATTGGAGAGGATTTTTGTTACCTCCTTCTTATCGATTGAAATGTCGGATCCAACGGATTCCTCAGAATGAGTACAATGTAGCAGTTGAGATGCCTCCTGTGCAGTAACCTCCTTGTTCCCACAGACTGCTAGCTATTTTATTGCTCTCCCCAAAAATTCCCAATGAACTTGTCAGTAATTGATGCATGTGATGCTAGTAGATGTCTAGAACAATGTACCACATTTGTATCAATGTGTCTTTCATAGACTTACTATTCTAGGGTATATGAACATCCAGAGTAAGCTATCTTCCCAACAGAGACACTCAACTGAAACAAATATTACTAACAACTTGGGGAATTAAAGAAGCATAGACAAATTTGATGACTTGTCATTTAATGCAGTGTCGGTGAATGGATTTAGTGCCTAACAGGACAAGGGAAGGGCTACATAATAAACAACAGGTTCTACTACAGTTTCTCCTCTATATTCAAAGCTAATATTGTACAGATACAAATGAACACAATAACAAATGGGAGTGGTCATGCATAAGTACCGGTTTAGCGGTACAAGGCCAAAATCAGGTAATGACCGAAGGCCCTTCATTATTCATGTCAAGTAATGGAATGCACGAATGTATGAGTCATTCTACTTTACATCTACCATTGTTGTATCACCATTGTCTGGAAACTGATGGATTAATTTACACCTCCTTTTACAAAATGTGTGATGTGTATTGAACTATTGTGTATCTAAAAGGATTATTTTTCAGCACGAATCACTACACAGGCAGTTCCCAGAACTTCAATGTTTACCTTGCATTCGTCAAAACCTCCACCAACCAGTAAATCTTTCAGGGTTTCTACGGAATCGAAGTATTGGAAGGCCTGCTGCGACGGAGACGCACCAGCCTGGCCGTCCATAGCCGCCACATTGCTGAAATATGTCGATAAAAACGTCGTAGCAAAATACCTGCCTCCCGGCTTGAGGACGCGGTGAATTTCTGCCGCGGCTGCATTAAGGTCGGGCCAGCAATGCATCGCTGCACCA
Organism: Pseudo-nitzschia multistriata; assembly: GCA_900660405.1. Taxonomy (NCBI): domain Eukaryota; phylum Bacillariophyta; class Bacillariophyceae; order Bacillariales; family Bacillariaceae; genus Pseudo-nitzschia; species Pseudo-nitzschia multistriata. The sequence goes on from CAACVS010000346.1 coordinate 129,664, forward strand.
GCATGCAGACAATCCACCGATTCTGTTTTCATCGGGATCTGCCCCACATCGAGACGGACCAGGTCGAGAGACGTCTTGAGCGATTTGGGGGAGAGCTCGGGATCGGCTTTGATTCGTCGTCTTGCTTCAGTGAGCATCGAATCGGAATAGTCACACCCCATGACTCTCCCGTACTTTCCGGATTTGGCCAGCCTTCGGGTGAAAAGCCCGGTGGCACAACTCATGTCGACGACCACCGAATCGGGATTGGCAAGCGCTACCACGGGAGCAAAGTAGTCCGTCGCCATTTGGGCCTCGACGTCGGGACCCGGGAATCCGGCGGCAGCAAAACCCTGTCGCCAGCCCCGCTCATACGCAAACGAGACCGTTGGATTCGTGAACAGATCTCTCATGGGCACGTATTCGTTTTCTTCGTCACCCAAGAACGAATTTACGGGGCCTCTCAGCGGTGGAGGAACTGCGGGAACGACCTGCCGCAGTGCCGACTTCAAAAGAGATGATGGATCGGTATCCTTCTTTAGCGGCTCATCCGACACAGGTTCGAGTAGATTTAAATAGGTATTGGCGCTACCTCCGTACGTGGCGGTGGGGGATGTGATTTTCAAAGATGCACCACTGGACGATGTGATTCGAACTCCTTCTTTTGTAATTGGATCCGCCAAAACAGGGTCGATAAATGTCTTTGGCCCGAGCAGTGAGAGCAACTTCTTTTTCTGTGCCAATAGTTCATCGTTCTCCGTGTTGCCGACTGAAGATGCTGCGTCCATCAGAGCGGATTTGCTCTGCAAGCCGGAGCCAAATCCGACCACAAAAGCATCTGCGCATTTCCAGTCGAGGAGGCCAACGCTAACCGTTGCTGCGATGATCGACGCCGATGAGAACTTCATCCTCTTTGTTCTTGCAGTAAGTAGCTCTATTTGGAAATAAGAAAAGGAAGAATGGATAGAGCGATATAGGATTCCTAACGACGTAGCGATAGATTGGTGGGATACGAGAAGGAACGTATACGACTTTTGTAGTCCTTCGATGAAAGAGGAATGATGGTCGAAACAACCATCGAAGAGACAGAAAATCTGAAGAAAATGAGGTGGTAGGCGGGATGGTGGTCTGAAGTTTTAGAAGTTTCTATCGAAGAGTCACTCGAGTCTTTGTTTGCGAGTTGGTCATTCGTGACAGAAATGGTTCAGTCCCATTCGATAATTTTAAATTTTAACACTACTGAGAAAGCAATCGTCCTCACTCGTCCTCGTTCTGCCGTGTGAAACGAACTAGTGCGTTGATGAAACGACACCAAGTGAAGTGCGTACGTACTGAAGCCACTTCTATCTAGTGATGATTGTAAAATGTAGATGCTACAGACTACAGACTAAGGACAAGATCTTTGCTCTGCTTATCATGTTTATATGTTATCCCTGATTCTACTCTATTGATGTATCAAATGGCATCGTCAAATTGGCCAGTTACAACACATTCCATAGTACGATTCCCCTGATCCCCTGAACATTTAGCTTTCACCAATGGTATTTCCTCGCATATGTTGGTTCCTTCCACTAGCAAAGATTGGTTGCCGTTCAAGAGGGAAATATCTTGTCGACTCCCCTTTGGTGTAGGCTGAACTACCAGTTGTACTTCTTCATCAACATCATTTGTAACTGAACTGAATTTGAAAAACTTGTCGGCTTTTTGCAGCGATGAATTGATGTTTGCAGATTCTTGCATATCTGACCTTTCCTTTAATTCTAATCCAGTGTTCGATTTAAGTCCCTGAGTGAGTTGTTCAGGAGCTTGTTTTCCTCCTGATCCTGACTGCACAATAGAAAGTGGTGCTTTCTGATGTTTGAAAGCGATCGTGCTTTCCTTCTCAACTCCGTCATTCGACGACAGTGGCACAAAGTTACACGAAAGGAGTCGTAGAAAATTTAAAAAGTCTGGAAAGTCCCTAAGGCTCCCCGGTGGAAGATTCAGGTCGTTTCGAAGAGCCGAAAAATGTTTTTCAACTATATTGAAGTCAACCTTGGTGGGTAGCCGCCGCCAAATGCCTCCAGCGAAAGATTCCTCTGGAAGCCGGCCTTCTCTTCCAAGTGTGACCATATAAGTGTCAATGACTTCAGTCTCGTTGCCTACAACAGTGCGAACCATTTCAAAGAAGGATTCCATTGTGACTAGTGCTTTCACATTACCATATTTCTTTTCAAGACTCTTCATGGAAAATAGAATATTATCCCACTGGATGCCGTCCTTTTGGCACAATTTCGAGTGTTTTTCCATTGCGTCTGCGGAAGGACGCGAGAAAAAGAGAGACCCTGGAGCACGATAGTCAAAAGGTACCATGCGACACTTTGTGCACTGCCAATATGTATTCATCGCGGCTTTTGTTTCGACAAATGCATACTTACGAAGCGCCTTGGCGAAATCCAAACTACGGACGGCCACCGGGTGGACCTCTTTCTCGGCTTCGAACGATACATTTTGAAGTCTGGAAAAAAGCCTCTTTAAAAATCGGCGTTGAGAACCAAAAGGTAAACGTGAACATTGCTCTGAATGCATCTTCCGAAGCGCATCGATGACTCGCTTCAGCGTTAACGGAACATTCGGACAGTTTAGGATGTGCTTGTATAAAGACACCTGTCGTAAATGAGCAAATGAGTGCTGAAGAGTGAGACGCATAATAGAAAAAATGCATGTAAAAAGAAATCATGATTCCGAGTTTTACTTACATTTAACGCGCCTGCTAAGTTATCTGCGGTGGAAGGAAAACATCTACCCGTTGTAATGAATTGCTGTCCGGAGCAATGCATGCAGCAGAGGCCAGCCACGCGACTCGTTTTTGTCATTTTCCGATTCTCTTGCTCTAAAGCGGTCGGAATAGCAACCTTCAGCTGCCGCATGCATAGGAAAACGAAATCTGAAATTAAATTTCTATCTTCTCGTTGTATAAGGTTGTCATTTTGACCTGGTTCCCATGATTGCTCTGCATTTTTTAGTATCTCTTTAATTTCTTTCGCATCAATGGCAGGAGTAGATCGCAAGTCCGAATTCGAATACTTTGTCAAGGAATCTCGGTTTGTATTCCTTCGTCCTGTATGATTTCCAAAGGATGAACGGATCGTTTCTGGGATATACTCTTCATCGCCGTCTTTCTTGATCGTTTCATGTAATACTTTACCAGTATCGCTTTCTAACGGCTTGTCGGCCGCCCTAATTCGCTTCCATAACGTCAAGAAGAATCTACTTTGACTTCCTCTTGGCAACTGCTGCATTTGTTTCGAATGTACTCTTTTCAGCGCTCGCAATGCATCCTTGATCCTCTGAGGGGTAACCGGGCACTTCATCAGATGCAAAACAAACATGTTACTCACGGCGCTTCCTAAGTTTTCATGCACACTTGTAAAGCTTCTGCACGAGTTCTGAAAAATGTCTGCGGCCGTGGTGCTTTTAKGTACAGAGAAACCAAACCCAGCACTCGTTCCATTCGTTGGATAGTTACGTTTGCAATGGCGGCAACAGAAACCGGCGAATCCTATACGCATCTGCTTGGTTTTTTTCCCCCTCGTAGCAAAATCTGATTCTATAGCGTGGCAAAGTGCCATCTGCTTGGTCGTCAAAAACATAAAGTCGCTCAAAACAGCACCATCTTTCTTGAAAATCAAGCAGTTTTCACCATCTCGTTCCTCTTCTTTCGCCTTCTTGAGAATTTCAAGGACGTTTGTTGCAATAATAGCAGGAGAAACAACTGTAGGATCCATACTACCTACACGGTTCGGAACGACGTTTGCTTTCGCAGATGGTTTGCTCGATATACTCATTTGTTTTGGGCTCATAAACAATGTAGGGTGCTCTTGCTCTACCTTGGATCGAACCATATCAAACGGCAATAGGTCCAATTTCAGATCTCTCCCGAAACGCAATCCAGCCATATTCTTGAGCTCGACAAGCCCTAGGCGATAGCATGAAACATGCCAGTACGTAACAGCAGTTATCCCATTCTTCTTCATGCGTCTCCGTAGTCCCGAGCTACTTTCTCCATTTTTTTTCGCTTTCAACATGTCCAGTACGGCATTCAATCTCGAACCGGCTGGAAGATTTGGACAGTGTTCGAAATGATGTTGCGGTTTTTGAATGGCCAAGCTATACAACGCCGACATATTCACGGGATACGACACCGAGCCTGGTGGCATTTTAGGACGTCTACCATTCCAGCCTTGCGGTTGCGCCGCCCGCAAGGCTCTGGCACAATGAATACATCGAATACCAACTTGTCCCGGGACCGTGGGTTTTCGTCGACCCGAAATATTCGTGCAATCTTCTGGTGTAGCACTGAAGAACTCCAAATTTTCCCTAATGCATACCTGAAACTCCGAAAGATAAGCAGTATCGTCTGGCTGGATCGCCATTGGATAGGTCCCTTCGTACCAACCCTCATCGCTCGGAATGCCATCAACACCATTGGTACCAGCAAAGGACGAATTTGTGGTTTGAGGTGCGAACGCATTGCTACTCACAGTAATGGGGGCAACAACATCGTTACTTGCAACCTGCAAGGGCAACGACAGCACCGCTGCTGAGAATTTACGTTTCTTTTTCAATCCAATGTATTCATCGACGTCTATCACGACCTTTGGAGGCTCCAGCAGAAAATCTTCGTCGGAATCATCCCCCAAATCGACAACGCTGATCTCGTCTTTCTCCCTTATCGCTGTTACCACGGTACCAGGCTCCGTTTTGATTTTTTTGCGACCTTCGATCACCTTCAAGAAAGAAGGAACGACATTCGGATTCTTAAGCAATCTGTATAGCTGACGGCGATTCTTGCGACGCAATTGTTTCCCACTCAGAGAATTTTTACTGAGGCTGCTTGTCTTCGATGTAGTGTGATCCGAAGGACGAACACCACCCGCAGGATCTAAATCATTGGCACGGCAAGGAGGAGGACCAGATGTTGGAAAAATCGATTGTCCTTCTTCGTCCCGCATAGTATCGGCACTCCCGCTATCCCTCTTGCCTGGAAGCGCTGTTTCATCTTCCAGAGTAAAATCCATGCTTTCGAACACTTTGCAGCTATTTCATTCGACAATTTCTACTGGGTGCAATGCTGGAAGATGCCTATTCAAGAAGTGTTTGACGAGAGGAAAGAACGAATTCTGGGGAAGGGCGTGCCTCAGACATCGGATTGTGAACTCATGTTTTCAATATCATTGCCTTCCATGTCAAAAGATGAACAATCCGAAGTCAAGTTAAAAGGCTCGGTTGGGGGTAGGGGGTGCCGCGTCCCCTTTTCACCTTTGATTTCCGCAGGTCCCTGAGTAAAACAAGGTCTAGGGGCCGACGTGCAAAAACAGACGGGCACGGCATGATTACGTACGTACGGTAAAATAGTTCACAAAGACAGTACAGTTCGTACTCCTTTTGGAATAAACACAGGCTTCAATAATAATATGAGAAGCAGACAGGCATCGAACGGCAATTTCGGCTAGAAAATGTTTCCACCCCGACGAAAAAAGCGCGCCTTCCAGCCCTGGCGTAAAATAAATACTTCAGGATTTTCGTACTACGTTAGAGTACTGATACATACGTACAGGTACTGTGCAGTCTTTCGAATGATTTAACTCCGTTTGTAACGTCCCGTAAGGTAAGAGTACCGAAAGTACGTAGTAAGTACCGGTACGCTAACATTCAGTGGAATGAATTGTTTGATCGGTTTTCGTTTGTCCCACGGATTTGTCTGTTCTATCAACAATAATAATACACAACACTTGGCAGTTCCCACGCCAATGTTAAGCACTTCAGTCCCGGCGTGCGAAGGAGAGGAGGATTGACCGGAGTAGTTCTCAGGGCAAGAAACGATCGAAAGGTTAGCGGCAGCAGACAGAAGAGGGAAGAAAAACATGGTGGAAATATCGTCTCCGTCTTCTTTCAAAACGCTGAAGACTCCCAGATCGCGTTCGGATGCGCCAGAGAAGAAGCCTTTGTGGCTTCTCGTAATATATGCTCTTTTCTTTCTGGTATGTCTGAATGCCATTTGGACTTACAAAGACCGAAAGCGACTGGTTTGGTTGGAGTTACAGGAACGCGAGCAAAACGACAACATCGAAATCCAATACAGTGCCGGTGCGGAACAACACGTAGTGAGTTCCAATTACGGTTCAAGCATGTATGGAGGGTCCATACGAGCCGCCGAATCACACAAGAAGAAGAAGAAAAAGAAATCAGCACGGAAGACGACGTTGGAAAACATCTTACCTAGACCGAGAGATGGTTCGAAGGATTATATTATCAGAAAGCCAGGCAATAACTCGTCGGATTTCAAAGCATTCAGTTTCTATGTTATGACTGACACTCCGGTAAGAACAAGGATATTTGCAGTTTTTTTCATCTTGGTGAGGGTAATGTTGCTACTTTTGGAGGCTCATGATGCAACTTTTTCGAAATTTTAGTACACAAAATTGGAAGAGAAGAGACTTCGATCTCAGATGAGTGAATTGAGGGATTACATCCACGACAACCCCAAGCGCAACCTTACTCTGGGTATTCACCTGGGAAATACACAAAAAGTTTCAAATTCCCTCTGTGCCGAATCTGCATACAAAAACCACGCCTATCTCATATCAAAAGGGCCCAGTCCAACCTTTGTGACGCCGGGAAAGAGCGATTGGTTTGACTGTCCCCGACGTGAAGAAGCTTTCGATTTTTTTGTGAAATACATGGGCCCCGATTTCATCTCGGAGTGGCACCGAGAGCAATTCGAGAATTTTGAAATCCAGCGATCAGAGGAAAATCCGGAACTTTTTACTTTTTATATAGAAGGGATCCTCTTCATCGGGCTTCACATGATCGATTCTCCAGGCAATCAAGAATCATCGGCAACACGGAACAAGCGAGTGAAAGCTAGCATGGAATGGTTCGCGAATACGATAGAAACAAACATGGAGAGACGTGAAATTCGGGGGGTCATTATAATGGGACACGCGGGACGATCAGAAAGTAACCAACAATCCTTTACACATATGGCAAAATACTTCGTGGGCATTGGCACTAGAGAGAATATACCAGTAATGTACTTGCATGGGAATGGGGCAAAGTGGGAAGTAGATCGAAGCTTTTCCCAGGAGGCAAGCTGGAGCCAATTCTACGATGTTCAGGTAGACCAGGGCGGCTTAACAGAGCCGTGTATCATTGATGTGGCTCCGCAACGCCTGGGAAAGGTTACGAAACTCGAAAAGAACGAAAACAACAATGATATGGAAACTATTATTGCAAATGGTCTATTTCGTCTCGATCAGCAGAAAGGTCGTTACCTTGATCCAGAGGAAGTTGCAAAATAATTCTATGCAATTAGATATAACCAGCAACTTATACTCTGACCCCAAAAAATGCAAGAAATTAACGTCTCTATCCGTTTGCCGTATTCAATGAGAGCTACAAATAGAAATACACGTAGAGGGGAAAGAGAGCGATCTCGACTTTATTTGCTATCGATTTAAGAGCGCAGATCCATCAATGGTTTGGTTCTCGTGCTGTCTGGCTGCAGAAGCTTTTTGTCTTTTCTCTTGAGCTTCCTCTATTTCTAGAACCATCTTCGGATTTTCGGTATCGACGCCTTCCCCTGCCAATAGTTCTCCAATTCTGCTGCGTCCCTGGACCACACCCAACCAATATGGTGTTCTTCCTTGTCCATCTAGCTGGTCCAAGTATGCCACAATCTTAGACTTTTTGCTGTCGTTGTCCACGTGGGAGCAAGCTTTCTTGACAAAGTCGATCCAGACTTCCACAACTTCAACATTTCCACAAAATGCAGCTACGTGTATTGGATTTGCGCCATTCTTATCTTTCAAGGATATTATTTTATCAAAAGTGTCCGAGCGGTCGGAGCTGCTCTTGTCATCGTCCATAAATTTTAAAATGGTTTGTAGTATCTCGTGCGCATTCCGTTCGGAACAGATGTGAAAGAGCGACAGGCCAATCGAGTTGCATTCCAGCAATTGTTTTCGGACTACAACCTCTCCTACTAGCAGCATATATTCCAACAACGACTCGTGATTGTTTGCAACGGTGATCTGAAGCGGTGTAGTCCCTTTTTTGTTTTTTCTGGTCAGAGCTGCTTTGAACTGACTGGGAGTGTATATTTCCTCTTTTAAGTAACGCATCATTCCGGTATTCCCTTGGGAACAAGTAGCCAAAAAAGGAGAATCCCCTTGGTTATTCGATTGTTCAATTAATTCCGAAAAAAGATCCATCTGGCCCTTTTCTTCAAAGTCTCTGAGGACTTCTGTCAGCAGCGCCACGTTTCCATAGGCTACCAAAATCCAAAGTGGAGTGCACCCTATTTTGTTGCGTGCTCGATGCGCTTTGATTAGTTGCGAACGCGGAACTGACTCGTTTATAAAGCCCAGTATTTCCGAGCATCTTCCGTTTTCAAGGCGACAGCTGAATAGGGCATGGAGTACATTGTTGTCTTGTGCGTCATTCAAATCAACAGAATCGTTTCCCATCCAGAAGTCACGAAATTTCGCAGCATCGCCAACTACAGCTGCTGAAAGAAGAGGCGGCGGTCCAGCTGATCGGACTGATGACGACGAGCGGTTACCCATTGTATGGTTTCTTATAACAAGTGCAGCAAGAAGGTCATTGAAAACTTTAATGGTTTTCGGTATTTGTTTGCCAGTTACAAATTACGAAGTACTGTACCGGTAGAAGCACTACTTTGGCAAAAAGTGAGTTCATCTGCATTTCTCATGTTGTTGGCAAATGAGCTTAGTTTCTACCATTCGTGACTGAACTTTCGGAGCATCGGTTACAAAAAAACCTGCTCCTCAGCGTTACAACTCCGTACCGGTACGTACAGTACAGGCACGTACTTCACTGACACTGTTCTAGCGTATTCTAGCGTAACGGTTCCTCCAAACGGTAGCTGAGGAATGATCTAACGACAGCCATTTCAGAGACGACGGTTTCCCTTCTCTTTCTCGTCCTTCTTTTAACTGAGCTCGGTGGAATAGGCCAACCTCAAGGTACCAAAGCATATGCATATCAACCAACTTTGAAGACTATCCTGTTACTTCTTACAATGGAAAAGCTGTTGGACAAGAAACTCTGTCATTTTTTCCACTCTTACGATCTCCGACATCAAACATGGTAGCTATACGGCCAAACGAAAGACCACACTCTCTCTCTTTGCATAGAATACCAAGATGGCTTCTGGTTGTAGGTATCAGTTTCGCGGTGATGATTATGAATTCGATTAGGTACCAAGCCTCCGACGCAGCAATAAACGGTACAGCAAAATCCAAGTTCGAAGTGATTTTTCCAAGACCCGACGGTTCGAAGGACTACAACCTCGTAAAAGGGACTAAGACGTCGTTCGATGCATTTAGCTTCTATTTGATGGGGGACACACCGGTACGTCTCCAACGATTTTAAGAAGAATTTACTGCACGAAATTTCGAAGGTACTCGGAATATTGTAACTGCACTGCTCACTGTTATGGACTGCTACTTTTGCACATTGTTTCTTCATTTCCACCGCAGTACAGAGGTTGGCAGGAAGCAAGGCTGACCCTTCAAATCTCCGAAATGAAAGAATACGTTAAGGGACATCCAGAGCGCAATCTAGCGTTTACGGTTCATGTGGGCGACATTCAAAAAGTAAACCGCACAAAGTGTGCAGAATCTTCATACAATAGGACTTCTGCAATATTAACAGAAGGGTGAGTGATTCCGAGGCTATGTTTTGGTGGCAGTTGATCGGCTCTAATGCTAACCTTCCTGTCACATGTTTTTGTACACATGATTGCAGCCCTCTACCCACACTTGTCGTACCCGGCGACAACGATTGGTACGACTGCCCAAATCGAACAGAAAGCTTTAATTTCTTTTTGAAGTACTTTGGCGCATTTGAAACTCGATGGCATAAGAAGGACTACATGTCCTTAGGCATAGAAAGATCGAAAGAGAATAAAGAATTGTTCGTTTTCTACAAAGAAGGAATATTGTTCATAGGTCTCCATTTGATCAATGCTCCATTAGACCACGAGGACATCGAATCTTGGGATGCTCGCATGAAGATCAACAAAGAATGGATGGCAAAAAATATTGAATCCTACTTTCAAAAGTCAGAGATTCGTGGAGTTGTTTTGTTGGGACACTGCTTGCGTTCCCCACGCACGCGTCCCTTCTTTTTGACAGTAGCTGATTACTTTGTCAACATTACTCACCGTGAAAATTTACCAGTTGTCTATTTACACGGAGATGGACACAAGTGGGATGTCGACACCAAACTTTCCCACCAACTCCATTGGAAACACTTTCGTGATATTCAGGTAGATCAGGGTGGTTTGGCAGACCCAATTATCGTTGATGTAGCAAGTCAAAAGAGAGGAAAATTAAATGTTTTGAAGAAAAGAAGCGACCTGGAGTTGGTTATTGGAAAAGGCATGTTCCGGATCGACCGGCAACGAGGAAAGTACGAAAATCCGAAAGAGGTGGTGGCTGGAAAATATATCTAGGAAACGCTTTAGATCAAATCAAAACTAAATTCAGAAAAATCCCAACCTATCATTGCTAATTACTGAGACTGTTATGTTCTATTCGTAACCTAGTGTTCCTTATTCATGTGATACAGAAGAACACAGTGACTTTTGAAGTATCCAGTTCATAAAGATAACTTCAAACTTTTCGGAATTGTCGCAACTTTGGATTCAAGATACTTCGAAGTTGATGTTGTACAATATTATGATTAAACATTTACTTTCTTGGTTACGACATTCTCAATTGGTAATCTCCGTTCGCCGTTATGTACCGTACCCACGGCAATGCTTGGTATCCGCTCTTTTCAATGATTTTCAGATACCGCACTTGAATACCGCTTACGGTAAAGTATGGAATTTCAAAATTGACGCTAATGGGTTTCTTCCACGAATTCTCTCCCTTTTTCTGGCCATCTGGATCAACATCTGCTGCACTGATCGAAGGCAGTCCAAAATGCGCTCTCATCAGGTATTCTCTTCCCCCGTGGAATTGCTTTATGTTCCAAACAATAGCATCCTTGTCGGGGAGATAGGTTACGTTTCCGATGCTAGATTTGAATGAAGGACTGTCGACGTCCGGTGGAACTGGAATAACAATCTCAACATTGTTGGCTACACTTCGCGACTTAAATTGGGATCTGGTCTTGATCATGTACTCGATACGTGATCCCTTGTGCGGTTCAACAACCGCTTCGACCCAAATCAATGGCTTCACATGCGTATTGAGGCGGTACGTCATCAGATCGAATTCACCATCCGGGGGAATGAAAGAAATTGTTCTGTCGTTTTCAAATCTTGCCAATCGCACACACTGATGGAATTTGATATCTTCAAGCTCCACTGACTTCCCTTTGGCTTGGTTTGCGCGTCCGGTTGCTTCGAACATGAGCTTATCATTCAATCCGAGTTTCAATTCCGGCATTCCCGACAAGAAGGATCTCATTTTGACAGCCGCGTTAATTTCCGAGTGCAAAACAGTTCCATTCGCAGCAACCAGCAGATTCAATTTCTCTACTACATCCAGGAAAATCTCATTCTTTTTGTGTTTGATTCCCTCTGCTCTCCAGGAAACCGCATTCGTCAAGGCCACAGGAGGTTTACTCTTAGAATCTTCGGCCATTCGATTTGCGTCCTGGGTGATAAAGGAACGAAGAATATTACTATCTAGTGATTGTGGCATACCGTGATCCATCGTTTCATCTAACAATTCATAGATTACCACAAAGTTGTCCCGAATCGATTCCTCTTCCAATGACCCGAAATAATCCTTGAATACTTGTGCCAAACGATACAAGAATGTAAAGATCAAAAACACATTCGAGTTTTTGGTGGTTACAGCACAAAGATAAACATTTTGGTGCTAAATGCCGCCATGTACATTTCGAAATACCGATTCCAAAGGAAAATACCGGTTTAGTGATGAAAGTTGGAAATGGATCCAAATGGCACCAACGAATTACGACACTTCAAAATGACTAACAATGAATTGCATCACATTTCGACAACACAATCTTAATCGGAAAAATCTTGAAGGGACGTGTAGACGTAGTACTTACTGATACGTAGACATAGTGTTCTCCCCCCGTACCGGTTTCCCCAACATTCTCTCCAGATTGCACATCGCCGTTTACGTCTACATGAAAAACCGGTTTCTTGGCCTCTTCCTCGACGTCGACAAGATATGTAGCAAAACGTTCGATGACCTTATTCATTACGACATCGCCTCGGTAGTTTCGGCTGATGATAGCCTTGCCTTGGAGATCCGTGATGAAGACAGCCGACGCAACCATGATGCTGAAGGTGATAAAAATGTGGCATTTGCAACGGAGAATCGGCCTCCAGATATGACTTTGCGCGTCGTTTGTTGAGATTGGTTCAAAAATTGCACCACACTCGAAAAATGCGAATAGAATATTAGGGGCAGATAAAGTTTATGATCCCCCCTTTCTTCACTGTCACGAAATTAGTGCTGTACGAGTGTACGTAATCGTACAAGTACCAAGTACTCATAGGTACGGTTGCAACAACCGGTACTAGCTAGTACAAGTACGAGTACCTGTAGTAATTGTGGTGACTGGAGGAAACTAGCATGTACTACGAGCACTCGAAATGTTATCAACCCTGTAACCCATGTTACGGTAGATAATCTCTTCTTTTGGGAAGGAGTTTGTTTTCCCATGCTCAACTGACCTCCTAGATAGTGCGCGACTGCAAAATCCTACCATACGGAACATAAAGTGTGACCTAGTGAAAATTCGAACCGGTAACATTAGGCCTTTGAAAAATTTACCCGGAGGCCAATAATGAAAAGCTCTCATACTATTAAATGGCATTTGTATAATTGAACCTAGCTAAATCATGGGTCGGACGTGGGTACGGCCTCGGCTTCTAGACCTGTCGTATTCTTGTCAGGCAAAATGCCAACATCGATGTCCTTGTTCACTTCATCGACAACAACATCGATGATATCGGGATTTGCAGCGCCATCTTTTTCGGCCTCGGGAAACGCATCCCCGATCACCTCTGCTACAAACGGGCTCTTTTCCTTTATTTCCTCTATCCTGCTTGCTGCGGCAGACTTATCAGTCATCATTTCTCCTTCACCCTCTTCGCTATCCTTGCTATCTTTCTTTTTCTTTTCTGATCTTACTTCGGGTTCGATGCCCAGTTGCACCAATGCCATATCTTCTTCGCTTTCAACGAGAGATTTTCCACTCATTACCTCTTTTCGTTTCGTTTCTAGAATTGCATTGACTTCTTCTGGCGAACCACCGAGAGCCTTTAAGACTGCTCCTCCGAAAGGAAGAGTCAACAGCAGATTGTCTTCAGGTAGAATGGGTACCATTGCAGCTACATTTAATGTTTTCTGTAAACGATCTGCATGATCCTTGTCCCTAGCGCGGCTGAAGATCTTTACGTCGGGGTAGAACCTACGTAAAGCGATAACAGCACGGTTTGCTTGATCTCGGTCCGAGATGCAGACCACAACTGCTTTGGCTTTGCCTACATTGAAGGCATCGGCCACTTCCTGTCGACCAATATCACCATAAAAGACAGGAAGTCCAGCATTGCGTGCTTCGATAGCCTTCTTGGGATCGATTTCAATTCCAACATATTTCACAAGTTTGCGATCCATTAGGTCACAAACAACTTTTCCAACCGCTCCATAGCCAATAACGACGGCGAAATCATCGCTTTCCTTGATTTCAGTAGCCTCCCGATCTTGTCCAAGATAGTGAGTGAAATCGCTCTTTTCTTCAAGCGCTTTGGAGACTCTATCCCCAACCGCCGCCATTGCTGGTGTCAACGCCATGGTAAGACTCACACTAGTGAGCAATAGTTTTGTGGTTGGTGTATCTAAAATTCCAAGTGACCTCGCCAATCCGAAAGCAACGAAGGCGAATTCACCGCCCTGGCTGAGAATGAGGCCGGTCTGCTGTGAAACGGATAGGCTTAGACCAAAAGCCACACTCAACAGAGTTAACACAGCTGTCTTGATGATCATAATCCCCAAAACGATAGCAGATACAGCTGGAAGGCGCGAAAAAATTAGAGCCAAGTCGATTTCGAAACCCACGGTGACGAAAAATAAACCTAGCAAAATACCTCGAAAAGGCGCGATATCCGCTTCTACCTGGTATCGATATTTTGTTTCAGAAAGAAGCACCCCGGCAAGGAAGGCCCCTAGCGTATTGCTCAAACCCAACCCCTCTGTCATGAAAGACATGCTCAAAACTGTCAACAAAATGACTCCCAAAAATGCCTCCTGGGACTGTGCCGCAGCAACTTTCTTAAACAAAGGATTGACGACATATCGACCGGCAACTGCGATGGATCCAAGGGCTATACCAGCCTTCAACACCGCACTTCCGAGAGCAGCAGCCAAGCCGCTTCCGCCTCCGGCCAGAATAGGAGTGACGACCAACAACGGCACCACGGCCAAATCTTGAAAGAGAAGAACGCCAAAAGAAGCCTTTCCAAATCGAGACGCCAACTGATTCTTGTCCTTAAGGAGTTGCAAAACAAACGCAGAACTGGACAACGCAAGGCCACCTCCTAATACTACCAAGGCATTGGCAGGAAGACCGAGGACTTTTCCAACACCGGCAATCGCCAAGGCAGAGCAAAGAAACTGACTGAAGCCCAAACCAAAGACATCTCGCTTCATGCTCAACAAGCGCTCGATACTGAGCTCGATTCCCATCTCAAATAGAAAGAAGACAATACCAAGCTCGGCCAATACCTCCGTTGTGTGAAGATCATTGATCAAACCAAAACCGTTGGGCCCTAGAAGCATACCCGATGCTAAGAACCCAAGGATCGGTGAAGTTCCCATCATCTTACAGAGTGGTGTAATTACTGCAGTGGCCAAGAGCAACAGCAACGTATCAGATCTTTTACCGCTCATGAATTTTCCCAAATCATCGATTGCATCCTTCAACGTCCTGGAAGTCTGATCTGCAGCCGTCGCCACAGCAGTCTTTGCTTGCTCGCTTCTACTCTTTTTCGTATCCACTTTCAATGGTGATGTTTGGGCAACAGCGGCTGATGATCCTCCATTTCCACCACCCCGGCTACTCAAAACATTGATTTCTGCCGGCGGCGTAGCGCCAGAAGGAGTATACGAGCTAATTTGGTCTCCAGAACTGAAGAGGACTGCCAGCGAGAAGGCCGCTGCTGCAAGAAGACTCTTTCCTTTTTTTGTTTTCCAGAAGACCACCTTCCTCATCCACGACTGTGTCCGTCGTGCGAATTTCTTGCAAAACCGCAGCCTCCTATTTGTCCAGCTATTGTCACAATTCTTGTTTTGGGGATCCTGCTGTTGAAGTTTTTACATTCGACGATAGTGTTGCGAACACAAACCAATTTATTTCAGTGTGTCGTTGAAAAACCAAAACTCATCTATCGATATCTTACAAATATTGAATACACTCTTGCGGATGAAAATCATGCATCATCATCGCCGTCCACCGCGAAAAGAACGACACGAAAAACAGGAACCACGAAGTCTGGTCACTCACCTCCCTCTCAAATTGAACAGTATTTCTATGCGTGCGCAATGTCAGTGGAGCACTTCGGAAAGAGCTTACTTGCGAGGCAATGCTCCCGGACCGTATTCTTGACGGGACGCTCAAACTTCGGCCAGCATTATTGAAGGCAAAAGATTCGGAAATAAGGAACCCATGAACGCACAGCAACAGCACCAGGACACTTCCGCTATTTTTCATCAAGGAGGATGTCGTCGACGGCATCTTCGTATTGACGATTTTTCCCGCTCCAGACCAAGATTTATATACAGATCGTCGGGAGTTCCCCTTTTCGTGATAACAGTTATTTATCCTTGTGTCACCGGCTGATTGAATACCTGGAACGGTGCGGCACGATTAATCGTTGATCTTCCGTTGTTAAGCAACCTCTCGAGGTGAATCTTCGGACCCGGCATCAAAATTTTGGAGGGGGAGTGTGGGTGTTTTCGTCGGTCGGTGCCAGAGGTAAGCTGTTGAAAATCTACGTCAGTGTGCGAGATGTTCAAAATAATGTTTGAACATCACGAAGCGAAACGTGGATAGCCACTACGTCCGTCAGTCGACTCAGGAGCTCTAAAACTTGGAGATCCGGCCGTCGCACGGTACGGTACGATACCGTAGATACGTATGGGTCATAATAAGTACAAGGGGTACGTAGTACTCTACGTACCGTATGACCCTTGCATATTAAAAAATGGGTTGTTGCATTTTGGATACCTTACTACCAGCGTCACAGTAGCATTTTTAGCCTTGCTAAGATTACAATGGATGTGATGACAACAAGCCTAGATATACGATGGCCGTAAAATGGAAGCAAGTTGCCAGGAGAATCAAGAAGTGCGTTTCCGAAAAACAATTATTGACGGGCGGGAGAAGCCGACCTTATCAATTCCTGGAACCATGATGCACCCAAGCTCTTCAAGGTTGATGAATTGGTAGATATAGAAGTCACAACTGGAAGCCACACATTATTCGAAAAGAAAAAGAAATACTGCAATAGAAACTACGGAGTATGTCGAAAGCATGCGGTACAGAGAAACGATTCAAAACCTTAGTGTGCTAGATCATCGTCTAAGGGACCACACCATTCCGCCATGTCGTCGAGGGATGTGGTAACAACAGACATGTCCTCGAAAATCTGAACAACGCCACGGTTTTTCTTCCCGTCCCGTTCCAACAATTGTCCCTTCGAAAATCGTTGGTGGCCGCTCAAGATGATGGCATTTCCCCCCGCTTTCGGGAGAGCGGTTTCGAGGTGTCGCTCGGGCACGGTGAGTACCTGACCGCTTCCCATTTTGAGGGTCGCCACGCCGTTTCTCGTCACGTCAACGACCACTCCTTTTTCTTTGTACATGGATCTGCCATATTTCGACGAAACGATGCGAACTCGAATGTTGGGCGTCAGCCAGGACTCTGAAAACGCCAGGGACCCACTGTTTGTCTTTCCGGACGGACGGCTACTTTGGTGGCGTTTGCTGCTGTCGTCTCCCCGGCGTATTTCATCGTCTCGCTTTCGCTTGAGGCGGTCTCTGTCCCGGTCGCAATTACCGTCCCGATACCTTCTGTCTCGGTCTCTTTTGTCACGATCCCTGTCGCGATCTCTGTCACGATCTCTGTCACGATCCCTGTTTCGTTCGCGGTCCCTTTCGCGATCTCTTCTGTCACGGTCTCTGGTCCGGTCGCGATCCCTCTCGCGGTCTTTGTCACGACCATCCTCATAGTCATCACTAGCGCGATAGCTTCGATCCCTGCTGCCCATTTTGTCCCGCCTTCGACCGTCCGAGCAATCGCCTCTCGACGATCGTTTCGGATCTCGTTCTCGCTCCCCCCGATCGCCCTCCCTGCTTTTTTTTCGACGATCCTCCTCGGCTTCTTGAAAGGGTCGCTCGTTCAGGTGGCTGCGATCGACCAGCTCGATGCTTCCCTTTTTCGTTTTGGTGGGTGCGGCATCTCCCTCGTACTGCACCAGAATCATATTTAGACCCGGGACGCCTGCTAGTTGCTTGATCCTCGCACGCGGTAGTTGCTCTTTCCTCGATCGGTCGCCGTCCCTTTGCACATAGACAATGCTCCCGATCTGCAGCACCCTTTGTTTGTCCAGAGCAAGCTGCCGTTGCCGCTCTTTTTCCATTTCTTGCTGCTGTTGCTTCAACCGTTCCTCTCGCTGCACCTGGTCCTGTCGCCGCGGCCGCCGGCGAGAGTGGGTATCGGGAGCATCGCCTGTTGCAAACATTTTGGGCGTTGCTCCGAGCCCCAACCGGGAGGGCCTCGGCATGGTGGTTGCATCGTTATTCTTTCTTTTGTTGCTGCTGTTGTTGTCGCCACCGGTCCAGCCCATACCCCGCAACATGGCTGCTCCGAATTCGCCAATGGGGACCTTCTTGTAGACCTGCGATTTGACGGAAATGTCCGGCGGAAGGTCTTCGATGTCTTCGTCGAGTTTCTTTTGGTCTTCGGTTTTGGTTGGATCGATCCCGCGTTCCCTCTCGCGCTGCCTTTGAAACGTGTCCCCGGACACGGCAATCACGCGCTTTTGGCTGCTGCCGCTGACGGTCCCATCGTGCCCACCCCCTTGAGCCGCTGCCGCTTCTCGCTCCAGGGCTTCGATGGCGGCTCGGTCCCGATCGGTCGTGGCACCGTCACTGCTGTTCCCATCGGCTTCCTGCGTGTTCTCTTCCCGTTTCACGGGGACTTCGACGCCGGCGCTCTTGCTTTCGGCTCGCCGGGCCGCATCATGGTTTCCAACATCTCCGCTCTCGACGACGTCCGGGTGTCCCGCCTCCTTTTGTCTCCTTGCTCTGGCTTGTTCCTGAAGAGACTGCCTCGAGTCCTTTTGACAAGGTATGACGAGGGGTTTCTTTGGGATGTCGGTGTTGACGTCGTTTCCTTCGTCGAGGGATTGGTCCTCGTCGTCGTCGCTAAATGCGGATCCCGATAGGGCCGCCGATGTTGCTCGGTTTTGGGCCTTTTTGTTGGTGGCTAACGAAAAGCCTATTTTCTTGGCTCCCCCGTCAGTTGCGTCTCCCTTCTTCGTGTTCATCTTTCCGCTTCTTTGCAACGACGAGGGCGGGGATGATGGCGTGAACGGATGGTGTGATGACACTCGGAACCCTGCCTCCAGAAGGAAAGGGAAATGAATCGACCGATACAAAATGAGATCATCGAAGAGCACACGGTACCAGGTACATCATGAACGGCTTGTATTCATCGAGTCCTGAACCCAACTCGGCGCAGGGTAGTTGTACCAGTACAAACATACGTACCTTACAGTAACATAGTAGGTACAAAAAAGCATTCCCACAGCGTGTAAAATCAGCCAATGAAAACAAAGAAAAATCTTGTTCGGTAAGTGTCGTCACCTTTCACGCTCAGCTTGCTTCCTCAACGAAAGGAAACAAGTCAGATTTTCGAACCAACTCGAAGGCAAAAACTGTGCACGAAAAAATGAACACAGCTGATACGAAATACCAGTACGACATACAAACCCACACGCAGTAACATCTGGCGATCGTTGAATCCCAACATCCGTCCCAGAAGCGCCAAGACCATAGACTTGTCGAATCGAACTCCTTCCAATCCGCCCTATAACGGAATCATAGACGTCCAAACAAGCACGGAACGCAACATCCACAATGAGAGTCGTCCTCTTTTCTTCCATTGTGCTATCGGCATCGGCATTCCTCTCGCCATCGCCGCAAAGGATTGCTCCCACAGCGGTTTTCTCCACGGCCGAAGCAGACATTGATGCTTCGGTAGAAATGGCTAAGGAAGAGCTGTTGCAGCTCTCCAGGGATTTCAAGGAACAATACGGAGTGATTCTCATCGATACCAAGGCCAAAGAATCCTTCCGGAAGGCCGTCGAAAAATTGGAGAGCGTCGCGGAGGCCTCCACCGACTCGTCCATGCTTGTCGGGGACTGGAATCTCGAGTGTAGTTCCGCCAGCAGCGGAGCCAGCTCAAAGATCGAAATCGATACCAACAAAATTCCGTTCTTCAACGAGGGTCCCCTTAAGGACATTCGCAGCACCCTGAACGATTCCGTGGGCGTCGTCCAGCGCATCAAATTCGGTGAAATGTCGAACAGCATCGACGCCATCGACCACATCATCGACTACAGACCGCCCAACCAACTGTCGTCGTTCCTCAAAAACATCCCCGATGCTCTGAAAAATCTTGACATCAATCCGGTAAGTATGCGGTTGCTGCTGTGGTTTGTACGATGCTGTATCGCACCAGTGTGCTGATGGAGAGTGATCCAAGCACTGTATCATTCAGGGCGTGAATTCTCGTTATCAATGTCATGGAATTGCTTTTTATCTCACAAAAATATTGTTTCGGACTTTAGCTGAAAGTGAGTGACACAAAGGTTGTCTTAAAACACAAAGCAGAAGTTGAAGGCACAATTCCGGTAATCAAAACAAAACTAAGTCTCGAGGCCGTCGTCGGTAAGTAACAAAACATAATTGAGAATCATCTCGTTTGCAAAGCAAGAAACCCCACTATATCGTGATAACGTACAACATGAATTGAAGAGCCAAACTATGGTCGTGTTCGTTTGGATCGGATCCATTCGAATATATTCTATTCGGGAACCAATATTCACCCATCCTTCTTTGTTTTCCCAATTTTTTTGTTGTCGATTTGCAACGGATACGAGTAGTGAACGTTGCGGGTGAATCCAAAAACCTCGATCCGAACGGGGAAGATGTTCTGGGCATCAACATTCCTTTTGGTGAATTCCTCAACGCCGGATCATTCGATACTACCTACGTAGACGACTCGATGCGAATCAGTCGGAGCAAGGTCGGTCCCGTGGATCAAATCCGCGTATTCGTTAAGGCAGACAACACCGAGAGCGACGCCGACGAGGAGGTCGTAGCTGCAACTGTTGTCGAGGACGATGATCTGGACGATGATGAAATCGTTGATGATGACCTCGACGACGACGAAATCGTTGAAAGTGCAGTTGATGCCGAGATTGTTGAGGAGAAGGAAGACAACGAGGACGCGGACGAAGACGTGTCACCTTCTGATGTTGAGAATTAATCATTCGTAGAAATTCGTTTAATTGAAATGGAACCAGTTTTGTTCATTGAACGCAACCAGGCACATCGTATTTGATCCTCTAATAGTTGTACCACTAAACAGAACGAGTACTTCCTCATGCCGGATTCTGTACTTCAGAATACTGGAGGCAGAAGCGCGTCTCCGTTTCATCTAGAGGAAGAGTAAAACCGTTGATCGACAGTTGTGGCCCATTTTACCCATGCTTGGTGTAGCGACCGAGTAATGGTTGGCACTGATATGTTCTATCACAAACTTCATTCACAGTGAAAACCAAGATCTGACACGAAAGTAAACGCCTCAAGTTTCAACAAGTTTTGTTGTGTCTGGGTGGTACCAAAGACTACTGAGGGATACACACTACAGTACTAGTTCCCATGCCGACACTAATTTCGAGGGCATAATACTACGGTACAAGCACACTATCTACTGATTGTGACATTCCATTTGTTTGGATTCTGTTTCGTGAATGTGGAGATTAAAATCTCCGGTTTGTTTTTGTTTTGTTCTTTTGTTGGTATTCAGTTTTGTGTGAAAGAGACACAGATGATGCGCTTATCCACCGAATCCGTAAAGGGTACGTCCTTGACGCTTGAGGGCGTAGACAACGTCCATGGCAGTGACGGTCTTACGGCGGGCGTGCTCGGTGTAGGTGACGGAATCACGGATGACGTTCTCGAGGAAGACCTTGAGGACTCCACGGGTTTCTTCGTAGATCAATCCAGAGATACGCTTGACACCACCTCGACGCGCAAGACGACGGATGGCGGGCTTGGTAATACCCTGGATGTTATCACGGAGGACCTTTCTGTGACGCTTGGCTCCTCCCTTTCCGAGTCCCTTTCCTCCTTTTCCTCTTCCAGACATGGTTTGATAGTTTGTTTTCTTTTAAAAGTATTTTAGAAGCCGAAGACTGAGGTAGTCGAAGAGTAATGAAAATTGTGAGAAGCTAGTTTGATTCAGGATCGGTCTGCCGACAAAGAGCTCATACTGTGTTGAGGCCGCAATTGCAGGTATGCTTTGGAACTCGCGCCATAGTCGATAGACATTGTAGTAAGTCTCGCAACCGTTTCAGAATGCTCACCTTTATATTTTGTGAGACTGAGAGAGAAGCAACCGATAAAACGTGCGACGGCCAATTTTGTAGTTGATCCATCGCTCGTAACGTCTCGTTCTGTTCATTCCCACATTTCTTTTGATGCAGAGAGGAATACGTAGACTCTACTAGAACTTCTACTTAAAGTGAAAGTATTTTCACCAATTTAAAAAATAGCGCACGTACATAAGGAAGGACCGCGCCACATTTGAAATTCGGTCTCCGATCCGTTTATCCCGTAGGCTTTTTACGACAACCTACGGAAGCCTTCKAACGCAGGCCAGTTTGCTCGCATGGACCCGGAAGTAGTCAATCGCGAGCGGATAAACAAGAAATCACAATACACACGACGAATGGCGTCGCCTTATTCGCTGATCGATAGTCTCACAATAAATCTGTTCAACCAAATCAAATCGACAAATTCCAAAATGGCCCGAACCAAGCAAACCGCCCGCAAGTCCACCGGAGGAAAGGCTCCCCGCAAGCAGCTCGCCACCAAGGCAGCAAGAAAGTCTGCCCCCGCCACCGGAGGAGTCAAGAAGCCCCACAGATACCGACCCGGAACTGTCGCTCTTCGTGAGATCCGTCGTTACCAGAAGAGTACCGACCTCCTCATCCGAAAGCTTCCCTTCCAGCGTTTGGTCCGTGAGATCGCCCAAGATTTCAAGAGTGATCTTCGATTCCAAGGATCTGCCGTCTTGGCCCTCCAAGAAGCCGCCGAGGCCTACTTGGTCGGTCTCTTCGAAGATACCAACTTGTGTGCCATCCACGCTAAGCGTGTCACCATCATGCCTAAGGATATTCAATTGGCCCGCCGTATCCGTGGCGAGCGCTCTTAAGCATTCAGTCAATGAACCAGTCGCAATTGCAATAGAACAAAAAGAAAAACGAAACAAACCGGAGATTTTAATCTCCACATCTGAAAACAGAATTCATGAAGCTGTCAAGCGGACTACTTCTTCTATGTTGTCTTCTTTTCCATACGCAAAGCCTTACTTCGTCGCGATAAGAAGTTGTCTAGTAACGGTCGCTGTCTGTGTGGTTGAGTATGACTACAACCTTCTTCGTCTCGATCTGCTGTCGTGGCTGTCTACCCATCATGATTGTTCATAGCTATGTATGTACTCCGTCTTCATACTCGATGAGTCCTTTTAAAGGAAGAATGCAAATAATCTCAGAGCATTAGACACAGCAAACGAGGCAGACGGAAGTTAAGAGAGGATAAGACAGCAATGATTTTTTCCATTGCAGGAGGATGATGGCGGTCATTCGGATTGTTAAAATTTTTCACATAAACTCTTACTACTTGTGACAGAAATTTACCGGTGAAATATCGGTACGCCAAAGGAAATATGAAGTCTTTGATTACAGAGGAGTAAAAACTGTAGTGCACTGCACTGTTAAATATGACCAGTTTTCGCAAAGACCCTGGGTTTTCTGAAAAAAAATAAATCGAGGCTATTCTTAAAACGGATGCGCTGTTCTCGTGGAAGACATAGCGAAGCAGACTCTATGGAATTTACTGGCGACGACGGCAGAGCATTATGGCTCGGTGCCTTTTTCCTGTGTCACCGCTGCGGCCTTCTTGGCTTTTTGCTTGGCTCTTTTTTTCGCGTTTTTCTTTCTTCGCTTTTCAATTTCTTCCGGGGTCAATTCTTTCTCTGTCGTAGTTGAAGGAGCATCGTTGTTGTCCGTTTGATTGTTGTCGTCGCCATTGTCTTGGCTGGATGCATTTTCGTCATCTTGGGAGAAGTTTCCGCCGCCACTGGATGCGGCCTTCCTCGCCATTCTACGACTGCGTCTCGAGGAAGAGGCTTTTTGGTCGTTGCTGGCAGAGCAACTAGTTTTAGCGTTTTCCATTTCTGCTTTACCGCACGCTTGATCCGCCGCCTCCAGTGCAGCTTCAATATCGCCCTCAAAAAGCTTTGGATAATGCTTCTGGTTGTAATTCATCGACAGCTTTGCAAATGTCTTTCGGTCTTTTTCTGACGCCCTGAGTCCTCCTGTTGTCAGCTCATCGCTGGCCATGAATGATTGGATGCCTTGGATGATTGTGGCGACTTTCCACATTGGGTTCCAAGATTCCGGATGGAAATCAGTCATGGACATGCAGATTTTGGTGCTGATCTGGAATCGTCCGCTCGGCGTGAGCATGTAGACAGATGGCGCTGCCATTGGGTATTCAGGAGGGAATATTATTTTCCCAATATATATTCCCCCTTCATAAGGAGTTTCCGTAGGTCCGCGAATCGCATAATGCCACTTTAGAATGTTGGATTCGTCCGGCTCTGCGATGATGCCCGGAGGTGGTTCGGTCTTTAGGTTGATTAGTTCTTTCCTAAGTCGTCTCGTAGCTACTGCCGGTGCCATGATTCGAATGTTTCGGTTTCGTCTACTACTATTGTATTGCACTTTCCAACCTGCACAGAATCAAAATGCTGGTTGTTTCATTGGTTCTCGTACCGTAGTTTCGATGTTCACATCAGAATGAAAACGAAAAATAACCTTCAGATAAGGTTAGAGAGTGTTATATTTTACAAAAGGGACTGTACGTGAATTCAGTACGTACGTACGTAAGTACTTATGTAGCTGTACAAAAATCCGTAGTACAGTACGTATGTAATGTACAGTTTTACATTATGAAGTACAGTATTTTTAATCATGTACAGTACGTACTCGTACTTGTAAGACAATAATAAAGGCACAATTATGGAGTCACAACAAAATGAAGGATGACCAAAAACCCTCAATTTCAATCAGGCAATTGAAATGCCAGAAATACGGGCACGGATCAGTGGGGTCGGCTCTAAGCCCTCATATCAGTACGATCATCGTTCAATTCCATACCACTGGGTTCGTTGCCGTAGAGTGGAACGTACCGTGCCTTGTGCTTCTTGTGCCAAATTTCAATTTTAAAGCGTTGAAGAGCAACGAAAACCTTCTTGTTGACTTCGGTTCTAACCGGCTCCTAACAACTTGGCACAAGAACCTACTCTAACCTATCTTTTTAGAATCAGCGTTGCATTGAACACAAACATTGAACACGATCAGTTCACCAAATGATGAACATTCCGTGTAATTCGACGGCTGTGAGCAGGAGGATAAGGAGAGCCTTCCTCTTTGTTCTCCTCGTACAACTCTCGCACGATTGGACTACCCGAACCGCGACAATCGTCGACGCGTCGTACTTCAACTACCAACAAACGCTTGTCATCCCTTCCTGCAAAGACCATGGAATCAGCTCGGGGCCCTTGATGGAAGAACAATGCGTAGCTCATTGCTACCCGTTAGAGATGGAAGCCTTCGATTATGTGGACAGCGAAGAAGACCCGGAGTACTTGATTCGGAATACCGTCTGCAGGTGTTACGCGGATTCGGAATCTGCCTCGACCCCGAGGAGAAAGATATCGGAATGCCACACAAGGTCGCAGGTTTGGGACAAAAGAAAACCGCCCATGTCGTGCCTCGGTACGTATGGGATCAATAGCCTTGCGACGTGCCAAGAGTATTGCAAACGGGTCGACCCCAAAGCATTCTCTTACAAGGGTTCCGAAGGAGATAGCACGTGCGAATGTGCCGAAAGGCTCATTTGCGACGACGAAATAAGTAGTGCTACGATTGCAAGTTCTTTGGTATCGATTTCATTAACACTATGGGCGGGATGCCTCCTGATGCTTTGATCCTAGCCGTTGAATGTGGCATTGATGCTCGGTTTGAACGACGGGTATGAAAATTGGTGTAGTTGTAGTTCTGTGTTCGATCACGGTTTCGATGAAGTCCGCCAAGGGCAAAGTAGACACAGTAGATATTGTAATGAAGAAATAATAGATGCAAGCAAAAAACCTTGGAAGTAGCTACGACGATCACCAGCACAAACGAGGTGCTGCGACAAGTAGACAAAGAAGCACTTGCTCCTTTACCAAAAAAGTGAACTCTTCAATCGACTCTAAACAACCATAGTGAGCAAGTAAAAAATAAAGCATAACAAATTTGTCACTCATCATTGCACCAAATGTTACAAATAATGGGCATGTCGAAAGGTCCAATTCCGAGTGTTGGGCATCTTGACCGATGGACACCACTGAATGCTGGTGCCCTAAACTTGCTTGTAATGACTTGGATGCCTTTTGGTATTGCCAGCCTTTTTTGTCAGCCTTTTGGTGCCACCCCACCGGTGCAACAAGCAAAAACAGCAAGAATTTAATCCTCATTTCTCCTCTCTTGGTCGTGCCCATTGTCCGTGCTTGTTTGGAATAGTTTGCACAACAAGAACAAGCCTTGAAGCCTACTACCCTAAAGCAGATGTTTCTTCATACAATCATATCCTAGTACTATTGTGCTCTTCTCTAGTAGTCCTACTAGCTCTTGAACAATGAAAAAAGACAACCAACTTGAGAGGTGCGGAAGAGACAGCAGAAGAAACCAACAAGAAGGACGATCAACTTCTTCAATCCATAGTGCATTGATTAGTCCTCCTTTGGATTCTTCCTTCTGGACTCTAGTACAAAGGAACAGGCTCTTCTCAACTGATGATATCATGGCATGGACCACAGATTCTTCTTTAGGGACAACCTCATGAGGCTCTTTATGCCTGTTTTTGATGGACACCACCAGCAGCACCATGATGTTCTTGGTATGGCAACAAGAATTGATTCCCACCATGGCTGGACTCTGCTGCCACCATTAAATGATAGTATACCAAAGAAAGAATCAAATACAAAGTTTTCTGGAGATTCCACCAGCACGAACAAGAACAACAAGGAGGACAAACAAGAACAAGAAGACAAAGAAAAAGAAAAAGTTATTTCTTACTAGACTTCTTGATGTTAGTTTTTGAAGGGGCGGTGCATCTGTCACTACTACTAATGCTAGTACCAGTACTAGTAATCCTTTCAATCCGTCTGAACTCCCAGACTTAAGATTGACAGGACTCATCCAGCAATAACAGAATTCTAGTTACGTCACGTCACGTTAAATTTAGATACTGAAGTACTTGTACTATGAAACAAATGTCGTGATCCCAACAATGAGGGTCTGATGGTTTTTGGCTGACTCCCGAATCGGGAGTCATCCTCAACCTTTTTTTCCGTACCGTTAATACGAACTGGGCTTGATCTCGCATGCTTCGCCGGCTACGGTACTACGAGTACCGTACGTAACCGTTGAGCAGCTCAACATTTCCATGTACTCGGCTCGCGTGGTATTTTCTAGGGACACGATTTCTTGAGCAGCTTGCGCCGTACAAACACTAGTTATTTTTTGCTTAAGTACATGCACCTCAACTGGTTACAAACCGCGCGGACTGAATTTTGTAACCAGAATTTTGTAACCAAACCCTTCCTTAAGGAGAGCCCATATTTTTACACGATACTACTAGTAGTGTGGTTACAAAAAAAAGGGTCTGGTTACAAAAACAGGCGCAATGGTTCCCTTGTGCGCGCTTGTAACCAGGAATTTGCACCTCAACAGGTACAAACTAAAAAACTGTCTTCACTACTGTGAATACGTAGTATCAGTAATTGTACACAGTATCTGTACTGTACTAAAAAAATTAGAGCAAACTGATCTTGATTGCTATTCCAGTACAAACTCGTGTAGAAAACACTGTAGAAATATTGATATGCAGGGGGAAACAAGCAAAACACCAGGAGAACGCCGTATCGTATCAGCGTCCTCCATATCAGCAACTCGTATCGTATCAGCGGCTCCTCCGTATCGTATCAGCGTCCTCCGTATCAGCAACTCGTATCATATCAGCGGCTCCTCCGTGTATCATCGTATCAGCGTCCTCCGTATCGTATCAGCAGCTCCTCCGTCGTATCGTATCAGCGCTGGCTCCTCCGTAGTATTGTATCAGCGCAGATTCCTCCGTATCGTGTCAGCGCTGAGGACTCCTCCGGATCAGCGCTGAGTACATGGAAATGTTGAGCTGCTCAACGGTTACGTAAATATCTGTGGAAGAGCTCTGCTTCAGCGCAACAAGTATCTTCAACACCAACAAGCTCTCAAGCTAAAGCTCTCAAGCTTGTTGGTGTTGAAGATACTTGCAGTAACATCACTTCGATCTCGAGCTAAAGCTCTCGATCTCAGTGATGTCACTGGTGTAACCAAATTGTACCAGAAAATGTACTCTGTTGAGGTCTGTGTTATTTGTGTGGGAAAAGTTTTGTACTGTGTGTTCTCGAGCTTTTAAGCTCGAGAACACACAGTACAAAACTTTTCCCACACAAATAACACAGACCTCAACAGAGTACATTTTCTGGTACAATTTGGTTACACGCGCTGCGCGAGCTCCTCCACAGATACTATATACTCGTACAGGACACGACATGCGTCGAACTCGTCGAACGTGCCAAACAACGCATGCAGTTGCCCTGGTGCTATACCGTACGGATTCGCGTCCCAAGCACTGCCCCTACCCCAGACTCGTGACATAGCACTCGGTACCACCATTGCCTTTGGCCTAGCTCCGTCAAAAGCCGCGAAAGACAGAGTGACGAGATACCGGGAAGAACAGAACCGACCGGCGTTCGATTTCGACCGAGCAACCGAATTGCACCGACGTGCTGCGTCGCGAATCGAATCGAACCGAGTCCATCGATTCCAATCCAATTCAATTCATTCCGATTCAATTCATTCCAATTGCTTCCGATGAAACCGAATCGAATCCGATCGGGCTTCCTCCTCGCCGCCGCGATTTCGGGGCTCCGGACGGCGGAAGGAAGGGGTGGCACCGCTGCGGCGATTCCGGAGGTCCTCGCGTCGTCGTCTCCCGGTGGGACGCTGTACTCGTGCTTCCTTGCGACCGACCCCGGCGGCCCCCCGGAGCGGGAAGCGTGCTGCGGGGCCATTGCAGGGGCCCGGGATCCGGGGGGAGGCCCCTCCGACCACGCCCGCTGCCTGGCGGAGATGGCGGAGGTTCCGTCCGGTGTTTCGTTGGGTGGGGATCCCGGGGACACGGCGCGATACGCCTGGGCGGTGCCCGGGGACGGATCCGGATCGGCGGAGCAGCGCCTCGGGCGAGAGACCGTCCGAACGATCTCGCCCTACCACAAAACGGCCGTTCCGGTTCCGGGGATAGAAACGGGGCTGGTGGTGTCTCGCCTCGGGGCGGAGGGAGGGATGCACCGGCTCTTCCACCACGAGATAACGCTGCCGGGGACTCCCGCGGGGGATTCCGGCGCCAACCCACGATACTATTTGTACGTGACGGTCCCTTCGGGAATGTTCATCGACCTGGACGATCCCTTTGAGGCCCCCCAAGGGGGAAGGATCGAGCCGGCGGCGGCGGCCCCCGGTGGCGATGCCTCGCGGGACGCCGGCTTCGAGGCCACCTGCACCACGGGGCCTTCTGCCGGCACGGAAACCGGCCCCGCGGTGTCCTTCCGGGCCAGGCTGCACGCGGCGGCGGTCTGCGACATCGAGCAGCCCTCCTTTGCGAGCGGCCAGCACCTGCTGGTGTGGGAGCTGGAGGTTCTCGGCGCAAGCAAGCCGGGAGCAACGGAACGCATCGGTTTTGCCACCAAGCTGCACCTGCGGTACCCGCGGCCCTCGCCGGACGGCGAGCGGTGGATCGACCTGCCCGCGCCGGTCCTGGTCGACCCCGTGGGCGGCGGCCGGATCGCCGGCTGGGAGGACCCCGTCCGGGTGGCGGCGGGGAGGGACGGGGACCACGACTGGATCGTGGCCGCGACGGTCGGCGCCTGCCTGGTCGGCGTGGCCGCGATGGTCCGGGACATCTCGGGGGTCTCCCTGTGGGACGATGCGTAGCGCAGTGCAGCGAGGGAGACGGGAGGCTTGTCTTGGCTCGTGCGCGATGGCGAGGGGCCGCGTTCGATCCGCGGACTTTTGGGTGGGAGAGGAGGAACCCTCGTGGGCGGAACGGACGGACGGCGGAGAGATCGCGCGTGCGAAGGCCCGCGTTCTGCCGGGCAAGGAAAGCCGCGACCGCGGTCCGGAACGGTCCGGGAGTGGTTTCTCCTCCTCGGGACGGCGCATAGGAACGGTCGGGTGGTTGTCCTTCGAACGTACCTCCCATCCATCGTTCCGCAGCGACGAGTCAATCCTTTTGGGAGCAACGCCAAGAGGCTGCGGGCCGTGGTTCGTCTCTCTCGTCCCGCACGGCGGTGCTTCGTGGTCGGTTTTGCCAACCGGGGTTTGTGAATCAGGATCCGCGGGCTGGCAACGTCCTTCGTTTTCGTGCCGTGCGGTTGTCCGAAAGGAGCTAGCGCATCGGGGTACTGTACCGAACTAGCACGGCAGCAAGCACCGGTGCGAAGCGAAACCGAAGCGACCGTCCGCACGGTGGGGCAGCGCAGGCCACCGTGCGGCACCCCTAGGTGCGCGGAACAGCTTTTTGGGTGCCACAGCCGAAGCTACCAAAATGATTCGCAAGGGAACGTACGGTACTTTCGGCCAAAGCTAGTAAAATTATTACGGTAACAAGGGAACGTAGTTTCATTCACTCGATGCCTGAATCCATCCACCTTATTTGTCTAGACCGATGTCTCTCTTGACTTTTGATTTGCTTCGTGGGTAACTCCTAATTCCTACGGTATCGTAGCTAGGACAGTTTTGGGTTGATTCCTGGGTTCATGGATTCGTTCGTGATGAGATTTTTTTCGAAAAAATCTTTTTCGTTTTTTTTATTTAGATTAAAAAAAAACAGCAATTGCGGGGCGAGGTAGGCACCATCGGAAGGAAAGGGGGGTTGATTTTGGATTTGCGCGCGCCCTGCTTCCGGTGTGCCCGGCCTGCATTGCGATTGCCCTTCCCGTTCTGTTCCGTACAGTACATACTCTATTCCTACGCACGTAGAATGAATATCCACCGGTAGGAAAAGGGATGGCGCGCCAGCTTTGGAATCTGGAACAAGACAACCGATTGCATCGCTCCGAAGCAGCTTGTTTCGTAGAATACCGTACGGTAGGTAGTCCCTACTTCGTACTCCGCGAGGAAAACGAGATGGTTGTTGTCGTCGATGGTGTTTGCCGCAGTTTTTTTTGTTTCGGCATTGGGCACCAATCCCTATTGTACTCTTTGTGCTCCCTCGTCGCCTGCTTAGTACCCCAAAAACATCCAACGACAAGAACCATTGCGAAATTCGAAACCGCGATACAAGGTGGATCGAGCAAACAAACAAGCAAGCACACAACGCCCCAGCTCTTCGGTGACTAGCTCCGTGGAAACAACCTTTCGCTTTATTGTGCCATTTTTCCGGAAACACACCAAACCAAACCGCAACGCAACGCAACGCAAGCCCACCCCAACGCAGCTCTGGCACCACGCAACACGATCCGCACCGATACAATGTCGAGCAGCACCGGCAGCAGCAGCGAAAGCGGAAGGGTGGTTTCGATCGCCGTCCTGGTCGGTTCGTCGCCGCATTCCGGCGGCGGCCCCGACGCCACGACCGTTCCGCTGGTCGTCTGGACGCTCATGGAGAAGGCCCGGGCCGCCGCAGGGGAAGCCGGGGCACCGAGCAAGCACACCCACGACCTGGTCTACTACGAGTTCCTGGACGACACCGCCGGCTGGAACCACCTCGACCGGTTGCTCCTGCAGCTCTGCGACACGAACGACGAAGACGGCGACACCGACGGCGGCGATTCCCCCGGCCCGCCCGACGTCCACCTGGGGTCGACCGAGCGCCTCGAGAAGGACACCCCGGGCAAGCCCGACAAGCCCGGGGCGGCCCGGGCCCGCAAGCTCCTCGGCTCCCTCGAGCGCTTTCTCGGGGGCCGCCTGGGGTACTCGCCGGACGGAAGCACTCCCGGCAAGGTCCACCGGCACCCCTCGGTACCGGTGGACGCCTCGAGGGTCGAGGACTCCCTGTCGGCCCTCCTGATCGACGACGAGGGCTGCCGGCTGGCCGTCCGGGGCGACGTCAAGCTCTCCAGGCCGGCCGTCCGGCAGGGGCTGGCCCTCTGGCTGCGGTCCCAGGGGCTCTACGGCGAAGCCAACCACCACCGAGAAAGCGCCCGGGACCTGGAGGGATCCCTGCGGGTCCGGTCCGGGAGCCTCCGCAGCTGCCTGGCGATGGACGCGACGGCCGCCAGGGCCGTCCACCTGCTGCCCCCGGCCAACGAGGGGGAGGCGGTCGTGGTGGGGGGGACCCCCTCCACCAGCTCGCTCTGGGGACTCCTCTCGGGGCCCTGCCTGACGGCGATGGGGAGGAAGCGCCTCCGGGTCTGGCTCCGGCAGCCGCTGGTCGACGCGGGGGCCATCGCGGACCGCCAGGACGCCGTCGGGGCCCTCCTGGCCGGGACGGCCCGGGACTCGCTCCGGGACGGCCTCCGGCCCCTGGGGGGGAACCGGGGAAACGGCCCCGCGAAACTGGGGCCGGCGCTGGCCCGGTACCGGCGGGAGGCCGGCGGCGATGACGGCGACGATGCCGATGCCGATGAAACCAATGCGAGCGACGGGACGGCGGCCGTCGGGAGGATCGTGGACACCAAAAAGCCCCTCGAGGTCCTCTACCATCTCTACGTCCTGGCCTCGCACCACCTGCCCCACCTGCTGGAATGCATGGAGCCCCTCGCGCCAGGGAACGGCGGAGGCGGGCAAGGGTCTTCCCTCCTGGCCGGCCTCTACGAGCAGACCGCGGCGCTGGCGGGGCAGCTGGAGCGGTCGGTCGGCCTGGCCGAGGCCGTCCTGGACCTGGCCAAGGCCCCCGACGACTTTCTGGTCCGGGCCGGTTACGACGAGGAGCTCGGGGAGGTCCACCGGGAGCTGGAGGCCGTCCGGTCCGCCGTCAAGGACGAGCACGAGCGCGTCCAGGACGCCTGGAACGAGGTTTCCCCCGGCAGAGCCTCCCAGGTCCGCCTCGAGCGGGTCGAGGACCAGACGGCCTGGCAGTTCCGCCTGCCCGACGCGAACGACAGCAAGAACGTCCGGGAGGCGGGGCGGAAGATCCAGGTCCACCGGATCCTCAAGAACGGCGTCTACTTCTCCAGCCTGGAGCTCCGGGAGCTCTCGGCCCGGTACCGGGACCTCCGGTCCGAGCACGCACGCCTGTCCCGGAGGATCGTCCGGGACGCCATGGCCATCGCGGCGACCTACGCGGGGGTCGTCGAGCGGGTGGCGGACACCATCGGGACCCTCGACGTCTTTTGCGCACTGGCCCACACGGCTGCCATGAGCCCCCACGGGTACTGCCGGCCCACCGTCACCGACAGCGATGAGGACGGCGCCGGGATCCGGCTGAGAGAGGCCCGGCACCCCTGCGTCGAGCTCCAGGAGAACATGGAGTACATCCCCAACGACATCGACCTGACCTTCCCGGGGGCGCAGCTCCTGGTGAGCGGCCCCAACATGGGGGGAAAGAGCGTCTACATCCGGTCGCTGGGGGCCATCGTCTGCATGGCACAGATCGGGAGCTACGTCCCCTGCGAGTCGGCGACGATCAACGTCTGCCACTCCATCCTCGCCCGGGTCGGCGCCGGGGACCTCCAGGAGCGGGGGATCAGCACCTTTATGGCGGAAATGCTCGAGTCGTCGTCCATGCTCCGGGCCGCCACCAAGCGCAGCCTCGTCATCATCGACGAGCTGGGCCGCGGGACCTCAACCTTTGACGGGTACGGACTGGCCAGGGCCATCCTGGAGTACCTGAGGGACCGCGTCGGCTGCATGGTCGTCTTTGCGACGCACTTCCACGAGCTAACCCACCTCGAGGGGGTCAAGAACTGCCACGTGACGGCCCGCAAGGGGAGCCAGGGACTGACCTTTCTCTACAAGGTCCGTCCCGGCCCGTGCCTCGAGTCCTTCGGGATCCAGGTGGCCGAGATGGCCCACGTCCCGAGGGCCGTCATCGAGGACGCCAGGAAACGGGCCAGGGAGCTCGAGCGCTTTGTCGATGCCGGGGCCGAGGGGGGAGCGGCCGCCGGTGGCGACGCCAAGGCGGCCCTCCGGCGGTTTGCCGGGCTGGACCTCCCGTCGGTGGTGGAGGAGCTCTCCACCCTCGCCCCGGAAGCGAAACGGGCCAGGCTCCTGTCGCTCGTGTCGCCGTGAGCGAGGAAACGAAGGTGCAGATGCAGCGCAGCAGCCCCTTTCCGGAACGCGGGGCCCGCTGGAGCAGCGCCTTCCGCCTGTGGCCCGGACCCGGCGGTTGTTTCTGTGCGGGACAGCCGGGGGGATTTCCCGGCCCACAAACAAAGACGGACTCGGGTTTTGATGGAACGAATCAAAATCAATCCATCAATCAATCGCCCGAAAGCAATCATCGTACGGTACTACCGTCCTCATACGTGGTAAAGTACATACTACAGTAAAGTAGAAGAATAATTAGTGATCCTAGTACAAAAACCTACAGTACGAGCTACTCCACTTCGTACGGTATGATGAGAGTCAAATAAATATCTTTCGAGATCATGAGATTTACACGTTGTTCGCATGAATCAAATCTCACATCTCGAAAAGTGTCCGTTCACGTCTTCTCGATTGGTTGTGGCACCTCACGGTACGACTACGAGTACACACATATCCGAAGTTTGCAAATTTGAACATACTATCGCCGTCTTCGCGATATCACTTGAAACGACAGGAGCCAATTGGATAGAGTCGCCATGAGTGCATCCAGCAGCGGCAGCAAAACTACCGTCACCTTGTCGAACGGCGTGGAGATGCCGGTTCTCGCGCTGGGATCGGCTCCCCTGTCGACCAGCAACGACGACACCTCCCATTTCCACGCGCTGAATTCCTTCAACGGGTTTTTGCCGGAACAGGCCTTTCGGAGCTTGCACGCCGCACTGGAGGCAGATCCCGGCGGTGCCGAATCCCAAGCGACTCCGGTGCACATCGATACCGCCATGTATTATCGAACCCATCCCCACGTTCGCCAAGTTTTGGGAAACGCGCTGGCTACCGGAAGGAAGCAGCGATCCGACGTCTTTCTGACCTCCAAGGTCTTCCATCCAAACTTTGGGGATGCCTTTGGTTCGGAAGACCTCGGCCACTGTATGCCGCTCGATCCAAAGTGCGAAATGACCTACGACGATGTCTACAAGTTTGTCTATCGCCAGTTCCAGCAATCACTGAACGAGTGCGGGGTTGGATACTTCGATTTGGTCCTCTTGCACTGGCCGGGAAGAAACCACCCCGAGACCGATGCCTCCCGAAACGCGCAGCACCGCCTTGCCGCTTGGAACGTCCTGGAGCACTGCTACTCGAAGGGGTGGGCCAGATCGATCGGCGTGTCCAATTTCAGCGAGCACCACCTGGAAGAACTCCAGAGCATGAACGAAGCCGCCAAGGCGAAGGACAAGGAAACGAACAACACCAAGAACGGCTCCGTGGCAGTTCGGCCACACGTCAACCAGATCGAGGCCAGCGTCTTTCTCCAGCATTCCAAGATTCTGGACTACTGCCTGGCCCACGGGATTGTTGCCGCGGCGTATTCGCCCCTGGGAAGGGGGGTAACCCACGTCGCGACCAACACCGTGGTACAAGATATTGCGGGCAAGCACGGCAAGGACGCGGGGCAGGTCGCCATCAAGTACCTCCTCCAGAAGGGCTACGGGTGCGTCGTCTTTTGGTCCACCAACCCCGAGCGCATACGCAGCAATCACCAACTCTACGATTTCGATCTGGACGAAACGGAGATTGCAGTGCTCGATGGATTGAACCGGTCGGACGGAACGGGAACGTGGGGGCTCCTCTCGCCCTATAAGATCCCATAGAGAAGATGCTCTCCTGTATTAGAGTACCGTGCAGTGTGGACCGGACCGATCAGGACTAAAATCGGTTCCCGATTCTCTCCTGTATTCGAGTGCCGTGCAGTGTGGACGGAACAGGACTGACAACGTTTCCCGATTCATTATCGTCACTCTACGAGATCGTCGTGCTACCATACGGTTTTCTTCATGAGGGTTAAGCAATAGCCAAAGGTTTTAAGACGTATTAGATCACGGTGTTTCTTCTAGACGACTGCTTTCTTATTGTTTCCGCGGTGACGAAACGTGGTATCTCTTCTACACACTGTATTTAGATCTCTGATAGACAAAGTCCAATCCTTTCCTCTTGCGGATGACAAAGTCTTTCGACTTTTTTCTGTAAAGATAAAGTATGCTCGCTCGATGAAGTGAAAGATTCAGTTTTGGACTACGCTGTACTAAGCTGAAGTCGCATTCCGTTGCAAATAAAAATTAGAAGTAACTAATAATCGCTACTACAAAAACAAGTATTCGACTCGATGCGCAAGGGTAGGGCTCCGATGCTTGCTATCACTTCTCGTCTAAAGCAGCAGTTCGATACAAGACGTGCTAGTTCTCTCAATTCTTTTTGCTGGTCTTTCCGCGGCGCACCTTTTGGGGCGATGCTCCTGCCTGGGGAGCTATCGTGCCACCACCGCCCCCTTGTTGTTGCTGCTGCTGTCCCTGTTGTTCCTTGGGAGGCTCTTCTGGCACCTGAAGGACTTGCAAAATCATCATCGGCAGAATGATGTACCAGTACTTCGAGAAAAACCCAAAAGGACCGGGAGGGGTGGTGGGTGCCTCGGGATCCTGGTAGGATTCACCGTCGTCGGTCCCGCCTCGCTGCTCCCCACTTCCCCCCGGTGGCTGTTTCACAAAGGCAATCCCCGGCGGGGGTTTCGACTGCGGCAGGATGTTTTTGATGGTCATGGCGGGGGTGTCCAGCTGGACCGATACCCTGCTCGAAAAGGACCTGGTGGTGCCGTCGCTCTCGTCGTCGTAATCGTCGCAGTTCTTGGGTGCCAGGGGACTGACCAGTGGCGTGTAGGCAAAACTGGTCATGGGATCCTGGCGATCATCCAGGCTGCTGCGTGGTAGCGTCACGTCGAACTGATCCTTAAAATTGGCCCGCCGCAGGTTACAGGCCGGAACCGTCTGGAAGACAAAGCTGTTCTCGTCGTCCTTGCTCTGGATCTTGATGTGGTACCACCCGTACTCGAGCATGGATCGAATATCGCCCGCCGTCAGATTGGCGCTGGCATCATCGTTGAGGATCTGGAACTCCTTTTTTCCGTCGTCGTCTTTGCTTTCGTCGACGGGGGCGGGGCCCCACGTGAGACTCCCACGACGGACAAATTGTTGGTTGGCATCCCACGAGTGATAAATCGTCCAGGAGAGCCCAACATCTTCGGCGGCGAGAACCTCGACCGGTGACAGCTGCACCGCCGACAAGAGCGCCAATATGGAAAGGACAGAGGACACCATTGCGCTTTTGCCCTAGAAAGAATCGACGTAAGCTAACTCTACCGATAACGTATTGTTCGATGTTCAGAGTTTGTTGTCCGCTGTCGACCCGTCGTTGCGTGTATGACCTCGGGACGTGCAATAAATCGCTGATGAACTGTAATTTAGGGGAAACGCAGTCGATGCCTTGTTCGCTATTTTGATACAGTGATGGACCAATGATAACTGCGACACTTTGGGGGGTACATCGATCGACGTCTACAAAAGGGGGGGGCTTTGGGCTGTAATGTACTTTTCGAACCGTACGTACGTACCATACGGTACGAACTTGTAAGCAGGGGTTATCATCACCCCTGCTTGTAAGGACCAAGAGCCAGGAGACCAAGAGTGACCGAATATTTTTACGTGAACGATTGAAATCGTTATTAGAAGTACTTATTACCCATCTGCGGCTACTCCGGCATGAAGGGCAGCTGTGATAGAAATTGGAAACGAGGATCATTTCGGAGCAAGACAAAAAGAATAGATAATATCCAAATCCTGCACTCTCCATTGTATCGGTGCCCTTTTGTTTTGAATTTTGAACCAAGAAAACGATAGTATGGCGAACGTGACGGATCCTCTCATCAAGTCCATACAGGGCTCGGACCCCCAGAACCTGATGGAGTACATCACCCGGCAAAAGATTTACGACAGCCGGTTTTGGAAGGAGCAATGTTTTGGGTTGACGGTAGCGGACGTCATGGAGCGAGCCGTCGAGACCCTGACCTGCGTCGGCGGAACATACAGCGGGATGGGGAAACCAACGAAATTCTTGTCGCTGGTCCTGAAGCTCTTGCAGCTCCAGCCCGATTATGAACTCATTCGAACCTTCCTTGAACAAACCCACTTCAAGTATCTCAGGGCGCTGGGTGCCTTTTATCTGAGACTGACCGGACGGCCTCAGGACATTTACGAACTGCTGGATCCCCTGTATGCCGATTATTCCAAGCTGAAATACCGTGGTGTCAACGAGTGGAAATTGGTCCACCTCGATGAATTCGTAGACGAGCTCCTGACGAACTCCTTTTGCTGCGGAATTGCCATGCCTAGGCTTCCTGCGAGAGAGACACTCCAAGAGGCTGGATACCTTGAAGAAGGCCCGCGGCGGACGGCTCTGCACGATGCCTTGACACGGGCGGGAGGTATCAAGGAATATCTAAGGATCAAAGTCGACGAAGAAGCGAGCGCACGGAAGAGCGGGATCAACGATGCCGTTAATGATAGCGCTTTCGGTGGGGCCATTTCGTTGTGGGAAAAGCGATATGGAAAACTCAAACCAATCGAGCGGGGGGAAGACGATGAAAATGGAAACACGAATGAGAACTTGGAAAGTACTAGAGATAATGAAGTCGTGGGGGGAGACAATCACGAAACAGAAAGCGAACGCGGCACGGGTCAAAACAACAGTGAGGGACGACTAGGAAAACGAAAAGCCGCAGACACCGATGCAGATAGTGTGGAGGCAAAAAAGAAGAAAAAGAAAGAGAAGAAGAAATCATCAAAGTACGGTTCCTTGTTCAAATCATCTGCGGTGGACAGTTCCAAAAACAGTAATTCTATGCTTCCCAAGGACGAAGAAGGAACGCAAAGCAGCAAGTCCGTCGATCAAAACAGTGATGAATACTGGAATGAGCTGCGATCGTCTTTGGGCATGAATCCATTGAAGAAATAGATCTGTCTCGTACTTGAGTGCTCGATCGGTCAATTGTCGATTGACTATGAGTGCTAGCTGCACTGTACGTGTACGTGCAAATGCATTTGAACAGCGCATGAGAAAAACTATAGAAAAGACTATTAATATTTTTCAACATGTGGTTGTTTTTGGTTCCTATGCTCTGTCTAGCAAATCTGTACGGTACGTACCATATTCGAAATCAAAAAGGCAGCAAATGGGTATCGTAGAGTCGTCATCGTCGTTTGCAAATGGGCAAAGAAGCTCGACGGGTGACAGCCTCTCAAAATTCTCGGTGGCGAAATATTTTCGTATTCGTTCTGGTAGTTGTTTGGCTTGTACGTACCGTACTTATACAATCTAGTGAACAGATGAAACGGCCGGACAAGTAGTACGCAATCAAATGAAAGTGATGATGTGGCAACAAACAATTTCATAAAGTACACGGCCATAGCTAAAACTATGGCATCCTACACGGAAAAAATATTTTTTTCGAAAAGTTACTGCTGTATTGTTTTTTTTGTTACTTTGACCTATTGTTACATATTACAGTGCTTTAAGAACTTGCGTCCCTTTGCTCAAAAAGTCATCCAAGGTCAAACAGCTGGCACAAACAAATCGATAAACAGCGCAAAACAAAATTGCACTCGACCATGCCAACAACCTGAGATGAAACTTTTCCTGGAGCAGTTGATTTGCCACATATTCTGTCCGTATTGCGACGGCATACAGCAATACTGGCGACCCGAGCTCGCCGCTCATTCGGCGATCTTTTTTGTACTTGTCGTCGACAAGTTTAATGATCAAATCTACCACCAATCGCCATCACAAACGATCTCACACTTTTCGTATTGATAGTAACCTCCAGATTTTCCAGCCTTGCCTCCGTATGGTTGTTGTCCTAGATTTCTAGCTTTGCCTTTTGTCTTTCCGTAATGTTTGCCTCCATCGTGTCCGCTCTTTCCTCCCTTGCTTCCGTAGTATCCGGGTCCATAGTATCCGTAGTTTTTGGGTCCATAGTATCCCTTTCCTCCCTTTCCTCCGTAGTATCCATAGTACTTGGGTCCATCGTATCCGTAGTTAATGGGTCCGGGTCCGTAGTATCCCTTTCCTCCCTTTCCTCCGTAGTAGTCACCTCCGTATCCATAGCAGACCTCGTAACATCCTTCAGAAGGGTAGGCAGGTGGGTAGTAACCTCCGTACTTTCCACCGTCACACACAATTTCGCACTTTTCATATCCATAGGATCCGGACTTTCCTCCCTTTCCTCCGTAGTATTTCTTGCCGTAACCGGGTCCGTAGTATCCGTAGTATCCGGACTTTCCTCCCTTTCCTCCATAGCCTCCTGATCCGTAGCATACCTCATAACAGCCTTCGCCATGGGATGGGTAGGCAGGTGGGTAGGCAGGTGGATAGGCAGGACCGCCACAGTCGCAGCCGTGTCCGTAGCCCTTGTAACCCTTTCCTCCCTTGTAACCCTTTCCTCCCTTGGCACCTTTTCCTCCCTTGCCACCATAGCTTGGGTATGAAGGGTATGAAGGGTACTCAGGTGCGTATCCATACTTGTAGTCTCCTAGAGAGCGCTCCTCGTCTTCAGTGAGTTTTCGGTACGAAGGATAGGAAGGATACTCTGGGTAGTAGCCCTGTAACCCTTTCCTCCCTTGGCACCTTTTCCTCCCTTGCCACCATAGCTTGGGTATGAAGGGTATGAAGGGTACTCAGGTGCGTATCCATACTTGTAGTCTCCTAGA
Source organism: Pseudo-nitzschia multistriata (assembly GCA_900660405.1). NCBI lineage: Eukaryota > Bacillariophyta > Bacillariophyceae > Bacillariales > Bacillariaceae > Pseudo-nitzschia > Pseudo-nitzschia multistriata. Next base: position 169,990 of record CAACVS010000346.1, read on the forward strand.
GAGCGCTCCTCGTCTTCAGTGAGTTTTCGGTACGAAGGATAGGAAGGATACTCTGGGTAGTAGCCCTTCGAGCCCTTTCCTCCCTTGGAACCCTTTCCTCCTCTCCCATTGCAGATCTCGTAACAGTAGTCGTAGGCTGGGTAGGCTGGGTAAGCTGGGTAGCCACCGAGGTCGCGTTCGTCTGGAGTATCAGTAAGCTCGACAGCAACGGATGAGCTTCCTGTCTCGTTTGCTAGAGCAAAGGCAGCAACGAAACTGAGAAGTAGTGTGATTGTAAGATTCATAGTCTATAAATTGCTGGAACAGAATGGAAATAGAAAAGGTATGTTAGACTTGGGGAACCGACAATTACCTCCACGCCGCAAGAGAAGCGTAATACCACCCATTCGATTCACTGATTTCTCTGAACCTATTGAATGAAACTCTGTTCGATTTCTATCATTTCTAACTTACTTCGTAGTATCAAATAATGATGTCCGACGATAGTTTCGAGACCTTCGGGTTTTGTTCTCGCTGTTGTTGTATTATGGCAATTCGTCGGTATGAATTGAGTCTCGAAAAGATTCGGACGGACATCAATCAAACGCTTTGAAACGCTCACGATTGAGATGTCCATATCCAAACCTGTCACAAGATTGACTGGCTGAGTAGTTTTTTTGTTTCTGGCGCCGAAATTTTATCAGAACTACCTAATTACAGTATTATTTGGTACATCTCGCTCGATTCGACTCCCGAAATACAAGGCCTACGCGAGCCAGGTGGATCTCAATCATGGAAAATTCATAGCGATGTCATAAAATTTGAATTTTCAAGTTTTCTCGAGAAACGCGCGATTTTAGTTTTTGAACTACGAATGAGTCTTATCACGATCTGGGACTGCTTCAAATGATTGAATCATCTACGTTTTGAACTCAGAACTGCAAGAACCCATCCTAGTAAAATAAAATGGGGCACACAGATTAACTAAGAAAGAACGCCGACGGATATGTTGTACCGGTTTTAAGGCCACTAATTAGGGATAGGTTATGTTTGAAAAAAATTGACACGACAAAAACACTTCTCATTTGTACGGTACGGTACGTACGAACTCGCTCTTTTGACTGCTTTTGCACTACTACTACTACTAGTAGTAGAACTTCTTGATATTAATAGGTCTCTTTAGAGTAGTAATACTAGTAGTAGTTGGTGGTGGAACTGGTGGTTTTGTTGGTAGCCAATAGTAGTACTAGTACTAGAAGTAGTAATAGTACTAGTAATCAACAGCACTTCTTCTTGTTGTTCTTGGTGTTGCACACCACCAGATGGGTGCTGGTGGAAGAAGAAGAAGAAACATGATGACATAAAAAGAACAGGTATGAGTTCTAATAGTACTAGTAGCACCATGCACAATCTAGTAGTACTAGTAGTAGTACTACTAGTATTATCCACTTCATTTACTAGTACTATTAGCTACTAGTACTACTAGTACTATGTTACTAGTACTAGTACTACTACTATTCTACTATGATTTTACTAATACTAGTAGAGCTACTAGTACTACTACTACTAGTAGTAGTACTAGTAAAGAATGATATATGGCATATCTACTAGTAATAGTACTTTGTTCTTGCAATGCTGCTATTACTACTAGTACTAGTACTAGTAGTAGTAGTAGATACCACATTCACAAGGAAGAGAAAAGTAATACTTCTTTGTGCATTGCAGGTAAAGGGTTCTTCTGTTTGTTGAAGGGCTCTTCTGACCACCCTAGTACTACTTCTTGTACTACTAGTAGTACTAGCAATTAGTAGTACTAGTAATGGTAGACATACTAGTAGTAGAAGAATGCCACCCACTCAACATAATACTAGATGTAGTAGAAGAAGAATGCCGTTCAACTAGCAGCATATCAACTGGTCATGTAGAAGGGCAATTGCAGTGATGGCATACTAGCATCTTGTATTTGCAGATCAATAATGGCAGCAAAGGTTGTCGTCACCGATAAAAAATGCCACTGCAAATTTCATTTTGACACTCCAACTCTGTCCATTCCAGGGAAGGTTTGACCATTGTATGCCTTCCAACAAGTCCCATGCCTCTTTAAGACTGTGCAATGCGACGTAAGCCTGCATGAAGACTGTTGATATTAGCCTATTGATGAAATTTTTGGCCTTGTAATATTTGCCTGATGGATGAAAATAGATGGTGGTCTCCCATACGTGGGTCCAGATGAACATGTTCAGTTGTTGAAAATCCCAAGCGTCCTCATATTGAGGGGTGGTGTAAGGGAAGTGAGACCACTGTTGTTGATGGCCATTCCATCAATGTAGAGGATAATTGGGACCAGGATTTTCTTTCAGATCCTGTTTGCACTTTCTCTTCCATGTCTTGATCCAGAAGGTTCTGTGGTCAAGTTCAAAAATAATGTCATCATTGTCAAGCGGGATTCTTTTTGAAGGACCTTGGGCATTTCTGGTTAGGGAAGGAAAGGTTATCCTCCATGACCAAAGTGACATTGGTAAGTAGGGAGTGCAAAGCTTTCCTAAAAGACAGCACATAAATTTGTTTTTGACCACAATCACCAGATGGATTGACTGAAGCTTTGTAGCACCAGTCAACAACAATGGGCTAAAACTCACTGTCTTTGATTTTTGTGGCTGCTTTGTACAATTCTTTCATTGCAGATTTGTGTGTCTTGAATAAGTTCTCCCCTGAGACAAGAAGGAAAAGAGTTGTAGATGCTTGGCTTCCATTGCCCATTGGTACAACTCCCTTTTGGCTTCAAGAGGAATGCTGTGGTTGTGCACAAGCTTCATGAGCTTTACTTTCACCTTCAATTTATCTGAAACATGACAATGATGATTGGGTGTCTCTATGGGAGGGATAGAGGATTATTGGCATGCCAGATGGTTCAAAACAGACAGGGGATGACATTCACTGCTGTCGATGCTTCTGTCTTGTGTATTCCTGACAAAAATGGGAAGAGGGGAAGGATCAGGATAAAAGGAAGAGGTCACCAGGTTGTCTAGTTTCTCCTCCAACAAAATATGGTCAATTGGTTGGCACATTGGGTCAAACATAACCTGCAAATCAAGATTTTTGTGAACAGCAGTACCTGGGAAATTTTCTGTGTTTGTCAGACAAAATATATTGGCCAAGCAAGTCTGGAAATTTCCTGGGTCAAACACGGAGGTTGCAAAATCTAAAACACCACCCAGGTGATGACCATAATGATACATACTAGGAGCAATCATCATTGTCACTAAGATGACTGATGAGCTGTCTAGAAGTGACAATGCCATTGTGTTTTCTTCTAGTTGCAGAATTAGAAGAAGGTACTATGGGTCTCTTGCATTTTTTGTTCCATTGTTCCTTTTTGTAACAGCATCGGCAATACACTCTAAGCTTGGGGGACAGCCCCATAGCAACTTGGGTGAGAGGGTGGTGAAGGCACTACTCTGGTTGTGGCGTTCTTGAAGCAGTAGTAGAAGTGAATTGAGGACATATAGCAAAAAATAGAGAAAAGGGTGTCAGGATTGACACAATATTCTTTTTTCTCCTCTACCCAAATGATTCTTTCTTGGGCAACCAATATGCAGTATTGTGCATGTAGTCAGAATACTATTGTAAAGCAAAGACTACTACTATATTTTGAGACAAGATAACAATATTTATATACTCAGCATATAAAAAAAACAACACCAGGAGCTACTTGTAGTAGATAGAGCCGGGGTTGAGGCAGTATGATAATAGAGGGTCATTTGGCATCATGCAATTTGTGGGTCACCATGAAAACGGTTTATGTGACAAATACAACAAGCATAGGGGGACACCAGCAGAGGAATTGAAAAATGTGGATGCATAGTACTAGTACTAGTATGGTGTGCCAATCAGGACATGATACAGTGTACTCCTACTAGTACATCACATGTGATGTAGTAGTAGTAGTAGTAGTAGTAGTAGTACTAATAGGTCAGCACGAGTAGTAGTAATAACCAAGGACCCTCTACTACTAGTAGAATTGTACACTACTAGTAGTAGTACTACTACTATTACTTCCCTAAAAAGATACCCAAAGTTACATACTAGTAGTAAAGAGGCCCAATGTGTCCCGGGACGTTGGGAAACGACTCATAACCAGATACTTTGAGCTACTGGACGTACGGCTAAGCTACTGAGGCACGTGCCTACTCATAACCGGATACTTTAAGCTACTGGACGTACGGCTCAGCTACTGAGTCACGTGCCTGATGATATATAAGCCGACCTGCGGGGGAGTTGTATCGTACAATTAGCTTTTAAGAAACTTTTAAGTAGCTCAAAAGTAGCTTTTAAGCTACTTTAAAGTAGCTTTTAAGCGACTTTTAAGTAGCTTTAAAGCTTTGCTTAAAAGCTACTTTAAAGCTACTTAAAAGTCGCTTTTAAGCTACTTTAAAGTAGCTTAAAAGCTACTTTTAAGCTACTTTAAAGTAGCTTTTCGGTAGCCGTTGGATTACGAATTATAATATATATATATTCATTACCGAATAAGAATATTGAAAATATACAGATATAATCTATTCTTTAGTACAAGCGCCGTAGAAAAGACCAAATCAAGGTCCGGTTTTATCTTCACACGCAAACGCCGTGTTAAAATTAGCTTTCGACCTAAAATCAGATCGGAAGCAAACTGGAGACCAAAATAATGATTTACGGAGCTTCCTGGTACAAAACGCTTGTAGAATTCCTGTAGAAAATTCAAAATCAAGGGGGTATACTGTCCATTTTGCTCAAAATGGAAGGGTTTTATCTTTACGTGCAAACGCCGTGTAAAAATTAGCTTTTTACCTACCGGCCGATACAGTCCAATTTGGGCAAAATCAGTGGGTTTTTATCTTCACGCGCAAACGCCGTGTTAAAATTAGCTTCTGGCCTAAAATCGTATTTCAAAGCGCCGGAGATGACGTTGCTAACTGAGACCCCCAGGACAGCACTGGTTCCGGGAGTAGTGGGAACAGCAGTATTCCTTGAGTAGTGTAAATAGTGATGCAGTGGCATCTTTCCTTGCCAAAGAGCATCTGCGCTGTGTTGTTGAGGCTATCTGACTAGAAATAATGAACATCGTAATCGAGCCCATCAGCAAAGACTGTGGCCCCGGAAAGAAACTTGAGCTGTGTAATCACAGCAACTGCATCGAAGCACTGCCCGTGTCTCTCCATCATTGTCTCCCTGTTTGGCTTCATGTGCCTGAAATGAGTAGTGAGCACATTAAATTGTTTCAATCTACTATTCACAGCTTCCTGCTGCGCCCGAGCATTTGATTTCATCTTTCTTTTCTTACTGCTGGTCCCCATCGATGGATGCTTCAGTCGAGCGTCTCCCCCATAGCCCCTGTCTGCTTCCACGGCTTCCTCTGGATGAAGATATGTACCCAAACCCTCCTCAAATATAGTATTATCATTCACGCTTGCCTTGAATGGACCATTGACCCAAACAATTAATCCTGTCTTCAAGCAAACAGCCACTTCATATTTCACCCCYGGACCATTAATCTTCTTTGAATACATGTCTTCCTCAAAAGGCCAAGGCTCATAGACAGGACAGTCTGTTCCATCGACGCTTATGAAGCAGTTGGTTGTTGCTACTCCATTCTCCTGTCCATCAAATCTGTTGTCGAGTCGGATCACGTCCTCATACAGCTCTGCAATTCTCTTCACAAAGTACCAGGACCACTTTGAAAAGGTCTTTCTTGAAGGCCATCCTACGAGAGCACAGTGATTCTCTACTGTTGAATAGACCTTAAGATGAATGAAAGCCCAAAGCAGATGCTTTGGTTGTCCACCAGAATCAATAGGACCACGCGCCACTATTCTGTTCCAGATATCTGCTACTATTTCACTCGKGGCTCCAAAGCAAGCTCTGAACCTCATATCTTTGTCGTGTGAATTCCATTTCCTCCTTTCAGGCCACCGAAGAACCTCTTTAGCTTCTAGTTCAATATCTTCTTTGGTTACGACCATGTCTTGGTCGAAAAAAGACAAGCTACACTAAACACTACTAATTTAATACTTCTACTGGGTCCTTTTCTATGGTTCAAGGGTTGTCGATTCGACAATGGAAGAGAGCTATCGATTTATACCAAGTACAATAAGAAAGAGTGAGTGGAAGTGGTTGAAATGGAGCGATTCCCATGGTCGGTTGCTTTGAACCGGTTAGTTTTTTTTAGAATGAAAAGATCAGTTTCAGCACGCTACACGCTGAATTAGCACGATAACAGCAGTTTAGCGTGCTGGATCAGCGTGCTGGAATGCAGGTAAAGGTCAAGACACTAGGCCTCAGTACAATTTTGAACGCTGAATCAAAACCCTTCTATTTTGACCAAAAT